>CM033644.1:135115223-135232672 GCA_019512145.1 Engystomops pustulosus
TCACTCAGGGACCGTCAGTTAGGTTCCTGATAGTGGGTTCGCCCTTATCAGGGCGGTTTATCTGCTTTAGGCAGGGCCTTAGCCTGCAGGGACGTCGCAGGGTGAGTTCGCCATCACTTACGTAGTCTGACAGCTAGCGCCAAGTCTGGTTGTGGTCGCGCGTTTGCTGGACGGGTGCTGACAGTACCATTAAACCACTGGAGTGTATAGAGTATATTTATGAATCATTTAATGTTAGCTGCATTGAAAGAATACTGAAAATAAGGAAATTTCTCAGTGACCCCAAACTTTTGTACATTAAAAGGGTTGCTAGCCTACTTTTACAAAGGAAGGCAGAAGAGTATCCCACTGTATATGCATAGACTGGGATATGTTTTATTTTGCAGCCCGTCCCACTCTGTCATCAGGAGGAGGATCAAACATTGACAGCAGGTATACAAAAAAGTATGCAAGGGGCACTGCTATTTTACAGTGACATCCAACTCCCATAGGCTATTTTGGCCATCATTACATGCATACCTTATCATATAGCAGTGGAATTGCATGGTCTACTGTGCCATTACATCCTGCTGTATGTTGATGTATAGAGACCAAGAGGAGACAGACCGCACGACAGTACAAGTCTACAAGCATGTTGCAAGTATATGCCGGGAGCTTAACTCGGGTACATCCTGAATGTATTAAAAAAAAAAAACAGCCTTAGGAAATACTAACAGCTAATGTCTTTGACAGGTCAAGTTAGATTTCTAGAAAAAATTTCCTAAAATGTCCGGAGCCCTTACATTTTATAATGTTTGTGAATATTCCTATAAACTTCTGTAATGGTAATACTAAATATAGTCTCATAAACCCACTGTGAAATCTTCTGCTGTTGCTTTGTGAAAATCATTCACTTATGATTAACACCTACATTCAACAAAAATAATTCATAAATTTGTCCCATTTATGTTACACTTCAAAGTAATAATTAAAGCACACACAGTTCCCTTTGGGTTTATAGTGTTTTCCTCACCTCTTCATTTGGCCCAGTTTATAAGTGCAGACTGTAATCATCTGGGTTTTCAGTTACATTTGGGGTTTGTAGCTTCAAGAGTCAATATTCCTCTAGGATGTCATTAAAACTTTAGAGATCATGGCCTAATGTTCTTCCTGTATACGTGATAAACATAATGTAGGTTAACTCTTTAGCAAATATCATAGTGAGAAATCCATTGACGTCTGAGGCAACCTAGAGAACATAACTCAGTTATTCAAGTCGGTTTGCATGTTCCAAATTTCAAACCTTTTATGGTGAGCAAAAAAGTAACTGGTATGCATGCAGTGTATTGTGATTTCTACTGGGTGGGGCGAGTTCATATGTCACAGTTATTGCATCAGTCTTGCATTAGTTATTGAGACCCAAAATCTGTATGTTCATACAAACAGAACAGGTGCAAATGTTTCCATTTTCCCTATCAATGTGTAGTCTCCACACCTGCCGTTGGATCACAATAACTAATGCATAAAATATGATGAAATAACTGAGATGTGAATTGGTTCTTAAAGAAGACCTGTCACTAAAATTTTACTACCTTGACTAACAATGCCTGCTGGTTACAAGTCCTCCCCATATCACCGAAAATTAGCTGCCAGTGGGGCACTGTACCTTAATTACAGTCATTTTTCTGATATGCAAATGAGCTTTTCTGGCTGTGAATCTTCTCTCTCCCAGGCTGAGAGTGAACCACGCCCCATTATTCTGACTGACAGCTGTGTGCCACTTCAAATCACTGCTCTGCCTCCTTGTACTTAGGGACTGTCTGCTAATATTCAACTACAGACACATAAAGCTCTATTTACTTATAGGAAAAATTGTGTAAATCTTTTTACACAGTGTCTTGTGTTACATTCATGCCATGTGACCTGGTCCTTTAGCCTTCTAACAATAGCAAACCATACCCCATGTAAAATAACAGCAGCATCCATGGAAGATGAGGAGGAATAGAAGTCCATGGAGGCGGCAGTGTCTTCTTGTGGGCAGATACATACATGGGGTACAGTTTGCTATTGTTAAGAGGCTAAAGGACCTGAGATGATATCAACCGGGTCACATGGCCTGAACTGCTAAATAGTAAGGAGGCATAAGGCATGAGGTGGAGTAGATGGAAGGTGCCGGCCAAGCAAGGGACACTTCCCTTCTGATGCCTGGCAATATAAGATAAAAGGTGATTTATGTGGATGTAAGCGAAACAATTTTTAGCTAAAAGAAGGGTGTCAAATAGTTAATAGGGCTCTATAGGAACCTGTCACTAGCTGTATACATGAAAATGTGGTGACAGATCCCCTTTAAATGACATAGAGGCCTCATAGCTCATACAGTAGCTTAAATTTTACACAGTGCAGATTGATTCCGTACTTTTGCAAAAATTTGAATGCACAAAAATCAGAAGCATAATTGTTTGTTTGTTTTTGGGTTTCTTTTTTTTTTTTTTTTTTTGCTTGGGCCAAAATGAAGATCACAAATACAAACTATGGAAAGTCAGCTCACCTTCCTCTGTGGATGTATTAGAAGATTAGTCTGTGTGATGGATCACCTGGGCTGCTCAAATACACACAAGGAAATTCAGAAACAAACAGATCCCACTGCAGACGTCTTGAAAATGACCGACAACTGGCAAGGCACATGACCAACTTGACTACCAGGCAAAGCCTAATACGCATAGGCTTTGCATGAACGTGTAGGCTTTGCCTGGTAGAGAGTCATGTGCCTTTCCAGTTATCTATTGCCTTGTATGGATTTTTAAAAGATGGAACAAAGAATTTAGCATTTTTTAAGAGGAACGTCTGTATGCAGAATCTTTGTTTCTTATTTTCCTAAAATGAAGACCAAATCTGCTCTGTCACATAGACCTAATAAACGTGAGTGAAATTTTGCCTGAACTGACTGCTGTGTATCATGATGCTTAATTTGCGCTATGTGATTTGAAACAAAAGTACATCGTGTATGTTTCTTCTAAGCTGCTTATCGTACACTTTGTCCTGTTACTTTCGTTGCCACTGGTTGTGTATTATACACACAGGAAATAGCATTACCAATCAATGTAGTTCCCAAGGTGACAGGAAACCCTGCTCTGTCCCCTGCTGATTGTACATGTCTGGCTCCACCCTCCTTCCACTCTTCCTTTTTGGCTATGCTTTAAAGGAGCTTTTCTGACTGCTGCTTAAGCAAATTAATACATGGAAGACAGCTTGTGATAAGAATAAAATGGGATTTAATAGACAGCTTTCTGAGAAAGGAAAAGATGGAACTGTAACTTCAGATATAAGAAATGTATGTCTAAAATCTATAAATAAAAGAAATAGTATTGAGTACTCAACTTTGCATCTTTTATAAGGTTGAGTGAAGCCTAATAAGGTTTATGCATCACTATACTGTGTATGCTGACCCCAAATAAGCTGTGCATGGACCGTACTATTAGTGTGCTGTCAAGTGGTGCCTTTAAGGGAAGAATATTTTTTCGGCCTATGAGGCGCACCTCTAATAAATGCCTGCTAAGACATCTAGGTTCATATATATGGCGCACTGACGTAAAAGGCGCAGGATCAAATGCAGTACCTAAAAATGACCAGCAGGTGGCAGACCTGTGCACAGTTCTAGCCAGCTACACTTCCCGGGAAACTTGTCTTCAGCGTGTCAGAGAGCTCCAATCTCAGAGGTATGGGCTGCTGGGGGGTTAAGCAGGGTGATGCAGCAGGGGTTAAGCGGTCTTCCTCTGCCCCTTCTCCTTCCCTCCTCAGCCAGGGTGTTATTCCTGTGGGGTTCCCTGTGGCTCCTTCTCTTTCCCCTGTTACAGGGCTGTCAGGTATGGGGGATTGGTTACTGATGATGATTGCCTCGTGGTCGGCACTATGGCAGCTTCGATCTCTCCGTGCGAGGGGAGTGCAGGATGGGGGCACTTCAGGAGCCAGGGACCCTGTATACTGTGTGGGAAGGTGCAGGACATTACTGGGGATGGAGCTATTAAACACTGGTAAATGTACAGTACATCTTGTCTGTAGTACATTTCTGTATAAGTTCATATATAAGGTGCACTGGCCTTATAGGCCGAAAAATACGGTAGCTATACAATAAAGCAAATATTACAGCCCACCATGAATCTTTCCCATAGAGTTTGTGAAGGAATGTCCTCAGTCCAGTGCACCCAGAGCAGTGTGGCCTGTAGACTTCTATGGATGATATATACGGTTGAATGTAGTCTTGATTTTTATTATTGTTTTTTTTTTTTTTTTAAGTCATATGTAAAGATTTCACATGTGTGGTAATACAAAGTAAAAAAAAATTTTTATAAATTGGATTGTTATATTCTCTAACCCAAACCCTTAAACACTAAGAACATTTGAAAGGTATGTGAATAATAATCCTTGCACAATGATTAATTTAGAGGTATATGTTGCTTTTCATATGTGCTTGGGTTATAATTTCAAAAGTAAAAATATTGTCTGGAACCATTTTCAAGAATAGTAGAATTACATGCCGTGATTTATACACAGCGTGGAGATTGCAGAGGGCACATGCACTCTTGTTTAAACTCTACACAGTTTGGGGGAAGCTGTGAGAACTCTGATCTATTTTTTTTTTTTTTTTTTACAATCAATAGCTCTTGGGATGTAGAATAACTATTATTTTGATTACCTTTATCCAGAGGTTTCTTTACTATTACTCAGTTTATCCTATTTCTGAAGTAGCTGCTTCCCCTGGCTGTATTAACAATGCCTGTCAAACTGTCTTGTAAACAACTCTATGGACTCACTGAGAGAATAGGCTACTGTTCCATGCTCACTCTGGAGGGAGGAGGGGGAGGTCATGTGACAACACTCTCTGTGTTTAGCTGAGAGCTCACTATGTTCATATATGTGGATGCAGAAGTCTCCTACACAGAACAGTGAGGAAGGAAGTTCCTCCTATCCCCTACAAGTCTCTCCATCCCAGTCTTTTTCTGCACCTCATGCTGTTTCTGTAGCCCCTCTCCCACCACTCTCGGGACACTCTCTGCACAACAAAGTTATTAACCCTTATTGCTCACACAGTACAGACTATGAACTTCATGTAACTATTTCACTTCTTGTTTCTAATATTTTTTATAAGCTTTTATATATAAAAATATTTTAACTGCTTTTTTCTACTATTTTTAACATTTTCCATGCTACTCCATGTGTTGAAGTCACTATATACATCCTGTATGTCCACTATGCAGTGTTCAGTGGATTTACTTGTAGGAAACTCATTGGCTTTAATACTAAATTACATGAGATAAGAAAAGGCATCATGAGAACAGTGGGTTCTTCATGGCAGATACAGGAAGAGTTTAGACTGCAAAAACATTTAAAAAGGAAAGAAAGGAATGATAGTACTCCTTTGAATGTTTTTGCAAGAAGATTCTTTGCTTTGATACCACTTAGAGGGTGAAATGTGAAATTGAAGTGGATATTTGCAATAGTTTGCAGTGTTGTTGACAACAAAGGAAATGCCTAATGATAAACAAGATTGAGCAGTGCCGTTCATGTTTGTTATGGACTTGAGAGACTGCACTGCTGCTGAGAAAGATTTTTGACAAGGAGCTTCAGAACAGAAAATGCCATAATTCTGGAAGGAAAAGGGCAAGGAACACAATATGGGCATTGTTCTGTTTTTTTTTTAAAGGGGGATTCACATAGGAACCTCTAAACCAATTTTCGACTTGTTACTTGCACACTGGGCTGGCATTTGTTCCGAGGCAAAAGGTCTGTTTGGGGGATATATTGCTGTGCCCCTGATCAGTTTGGAGTTGTATTTTCTTAATCCATCCACCCTTTTAGAAGATAAGACCCTCAAAAGTGAAAAGTGGTAGTAATCTTTTATTTTCATACAGGACTCGTACAAGAACATGTACAATATATTAGGACCATATCTCTTGAACAGGTGGATGGGTTGAATGCGTTGACAGGTTCTTTTTAACTATGCCTCCAGTTTCATGAGGATACATACAAAAGTTATTTTCTTCGTCAACCATACCAGTATCTAATATCTGAAGAAGACTTCATATGTATAGAGGTATTATGTGAACTGGAAGTGTACAAACAGCTAATTGCAGGTGTTTCCAGTTCATTTGTAGACAGGTTCACATCATCTTGATATCAGGACATTCCCTCTTGGCAGAAGTCCACGTCTTTGTAGCTTTTAGGTTCCAGGCATATTTGTGTGTTTGCTGCTGAATTGTTTTCTGTCTAGAACCTAGGAAACCTTTCTAACAATGCAATATTTTTAAACACAATGCACTTTTTCCATATTATATTTACGTGTATTTTTGAACACAATGCAAATTCTTTTATGACTTGGCTGTAAATTTTTATGGCCTATAACAACATTCAGCAGCAAATGCTGCCACAATGCTGTGCTGAAAGTTGAAGTCAATTGTCTTGTTGAGGCCACTTTCACATATGCACTTGCCCCATTGTCAACGTGGAGACATTTGTACGACAATAAGTGAAATAGAAAAGAGTGCCACAAAAAAAAAACTGATAAAACTGATAGTCACAACTCTATTTACAGTATAGATAGAAGTTGCAGTGTGTTCCTGTGATCCCTAGTCATTAAAGACCACTGGGATAGGGATGTAGGCATTCAAAATACAGGAAGCGCACTCAATCTCTCAGCCAGGGATGTGGTCCTTCAGATATCAAATTAGTTAATTTTTCTGATTATTGATGCATTCCAGATTTTTTATTGATATACAACTTGGCACAGTTTGCATCTATTTCAGCTTTTACCACAAATATTGTGTTTATAGGCTGCAGATTTTATTGCAGTAATTTCTGCATTCAGAAAACCCATTCTCTGAATACATTTGTTTAAACCTTCTTTCCCACTAAACAAGGACCCACACTATACACACCTCTCTGTTCCACTTCTGTTTATGCCCCCACCTTTCTTCTCCACTTCTTTTTATGTTCCCCACTTCTGCTTCCCCCTCTTATTTTGCCCCCAACTCTCTGCTCCACTCCTTTTTATGGTCCACCTTTTCTACTTCCACCTCTTATTGTGCCCTCTTTCTTTACAAAACTGTACTCACCTTTTCTCGTTCCCTCGCTGCTCTCCTGCCTCTTCCTCCACCGCGTCTGTACTACAGCAGCGCCTTCCAGGCAGAGTCCCAGCAGTAATATAGAGAGCTGATTGCTCTTTGTATCGCATAGCAATTCATCCAACTCTATCGGCAACCAAAGGACTGGGAGTTAATGTCCCGGGCCATACCTCAGGACAGGGCTTACAACTCGGGACTGTCCCCCTAGATACGGGATGGTTGAAAGATACGACTACATATGACTGAACAAGCCACTTCATCTCTGTGAAGTTTTCATAAATCAAGTTCAGAACACAATGGAGTGCATTTACTAAAAACAGTGCAGTCTTTACTATGTGCAGTTTGCCTGTTTAGTGTGCAGATGGAGGCAGATTCATGATTTGTGGCACCTGTTCTTCATGAACACTCCCTGCACTGTCCCAACAGAGTGCACCAACTTTTTTTGACTTTTTTTTGCAAAACACTTCTTTTTGACTTTGCATGTTAAATATGGTACATGGTCTGACTATGCCCCAGAACGCCCCTTTCAGTGCAGAAATATGTGTTGCGTGAAGTATAGTGGTCGCGTGTGGCACATATGTGGCTCGGACACTTCTTAAATACATGTCCAAGCAGTTTGCACATGAAAGAATGTGCTGAGTGGCGCAAGGACCTTAGTAAATGTGTCTGAATGAAAAAAATGATTAATTAACCGAGATGTGAGCTGACCCTCACTGTCTTTATCAGTAAACAAAATCAAGCTCAAGTGACCCTTTCAATTTTCACATTTATTCAATATATCATTAACATTACATTTATTAAATAGGTTCTAAAGTATAAAAGCTGAATAATTTCATAGGATGAACATGATGTGTTAACAATGTCACAAAGAAACAAGAGAAATTGGATCACTGCAAGGTCGATGATGACAGAGATAAATTTTGGTTTGATCAATGGATTAATCTGCAGGAAAGGATGGAGTTGAATAAGCATCTCATGTTATATAGTCCTTTCCCTAACAGTGTCATAAAGCATTGCATAGGGTAGAAACAGGAACTAGTTGGCAATACATAAGAAAGTGTGATTAAAAGAGGGAAAGCTGAAATTGCTCTTATGTCAGCTGCTTTCCGCCACAGGATACAAAGCAATTCCTGTCCTCCCTAGATACTGATTGCTTGAAGCTTAGTCTAGAAATACTTGTCAAGAGAGTTTCCTCAGCTCAGTATGACCTGCTGAATTTAGGAACACAGTCATAGATGTAACACAAAAGGCTTAAGGCATATAAATATTATTGAATGGGGGCCCTTCATCCAGTAACTGGATGATATCAGCATCCATAGCTAATGTATTTTCATCATAAACTGGGTGGACTGTTAGCATAGGTTTCCTATGCAATGGGTGTAGTTAAGATCTGTCAGTTTAGGACTTTACAGGATGTGTAGATCATACTGATGTATGTGAATTTTTGCAACTAGAAATGGACTTCATACTGTATGTTATCAGTAGGATGTGTTTTTCATGAACTTTGAGATATTTCTGTAAATACTTTAATGGATTCCATTACAATTTTCACATACCTCTGAGATGATTTGATCAAATAATATAATACAATATAATTTGATCAAAAAATCTGATACAATATAATGATTGTATAGTAAGCAGCTATAGATATGTACACAATATGAGGGTCCTTGCCATTGTATACTGTGAATGGTGATCAAATACATAGGATGGGATTCATCAATTGTGGCACAGGGTCCTTGTTTTTGGTGCACACATTTTGCAGTCATTTAAATTTGTATATTAGATTGTGGAACAAGGAGTTAGTATTCGCGCACCACTGAAAAGGTGCAGAACTGTCTCCACGTTCCTGAAGAAGAAATAGAACTTACTAGACCAGCTTTTAACTCCTCTGTTTCTTTCAGAATTACCAAGCTGCGCTCAAATTGAGCGACCAAAAATAAAGAAGGCACAAGTGTCGGAAGGACCAATATTGAAGTGCCAACACTTCATAACTATGGTGCACAAGGCAAGGCAAGGGAAACAGAAGATGATAGAATTGCATTTTGTTGGTCCATTATGTAGCAAAACTATAATTGCAGGAGGTGTGTGAAGATTCAAAAGTTGCACCCAAATTGAGAAACAACAAAAAAATGGTGTGTGTCTCGGAAAAATAATGTGTTTGTGCTGACACATAATAAATATGGTGCAAACAACTCAGAAAGAACAGTAGAGGATTCCTGTGTCAAAAAAGAAACGTACAACACATTAAACACACCCATTTATAACTACAGGGTAATGTTAGTGTCTGGGTTCGGGGTCATGGACCACCACGGGAGATGGTACTAGCCGACACCTGGAACCGGAGTCTAAGTAACACCTGGTCTTCATCAGAGCTCACCGCAAAGCGGGATGGACTTGCTGTGGCGGGGTGCCACCAGGTCGTTCCACAGGTGCGACTAGCCCACAGTGGCAGCCAAGGTCACGGTACAGAATCGGAGTCCAGGCTTGTGGTCAGGTACAGGCAGGTTGTCAGGGCAGGCTACAGAGATGCAGAGTCAGGGTCAAGTCTGAGGTCACAATGGAAGAGCAGAGCAGGAACGCTGGAGGGAAGCTTTCTCAATAACATGAAACTCAAAGATCCAGCGGGGAGTAAAGGGAGCCGCCGGTCTTTATGGGAATCAGCAGCCCTTTAAATCTTCAAGTGCCTGCGCGCACGCACCCTAGGGAGCGGGGAGAGGTGAGTGCGGGCCGGGAGACGGGGAAACGATGCCACGTAGAGGGGCACGAGTGTGCCTGTGATCCGCGGCATGGATCGCAGGGACACCCATGACAGTTAGTAAGTAAGGAGTTAAAACATTGGCATAGTGTACCAATATTCAACCAACTTTTATTGTTATTCCTTGTTAAAGCTTTGCTCATAGAACCACTGTTACGTTTTTCTGTATGTTGTTGCCATATGTCCACTAATCCATTTTCTTTTTTAAAATATTTACAAAAAGTATTAGTAAATTGCATTATCTGCAACTTTTTAATTGTACTGGTATCTCTTTTGCATTTGTCTGCAGACAACAGCTTACAGTCTACAATAGATTACAAGGGCATTATGAGAATTACTCATATTAAAGGGAGCCTGTCACCACACTAACCCCCCAAGCCCATTAGCAGTACGTTCTTCTGTAAAATGTACAGTCCCTGGAGGTCTTTTCACCATATTGCTAGGTTGTCGCATGATGAAAAATCTTTTTTATTATTTTTTTGTATGATGCAGTCAGGCCTTCAGGTAACCGCGCCTCTTGCAGTCATACAATCCCGCCTCCTTCAGTCAGCCAACCTAGCCTCTTACAGTCAGTTTGCTCTGCTTACGTCATGTATATGACGTCCCAGCTCTCCCTGCTAATTGCTAATTGTCATTCTCTGACTATCTGAAAATCTTCTACAACTCCTAGCATGTCATGCAAAGCAATGCATGCACAGTGTAGTGTAAAATGCCAGCACTTAGATCATAGGCTCACTGTGGATGTGCAAGATCTCCAGATAGTTGTAGAAGTGCAATAAGAAGGCAATACTGGGACACCAGAAGCATGGAATGGGCAGAGCAAACTGACTGTAGAAGGCGGGGTTACTTGACTGCAGGAGAGTGACTGTCTGAGAGCATCATACAAAACAATAAAAGATAATTTTTCATTCATGCTGCAACTTAGAAATATGATTAAAAAAAAGACCTCCCGGGGACCATTATATTACAGAAGTAGATACTGTAATATACATGGGGGTCATTTACTAAGGGCCCGATTCGCGTTTTCTCGACGTGTTACCCGAATATTTCCTATTTGCGCCCCACGATAGGACGGTGAACTTCAGTGCATTCCGATGGTCTTCAGTGCAGCAGCGACACCTGGTGGATGTCGCCAGACCCGAATCCACCGCAGAGAACGCGCCGCTGGATCGTGAATGGACCGGGTAAGTAAATCTGCCCCATGGTAGTAGTGGATTGCTTATAATGTATCCAAATTTGTGATACTTTTCCATATGGTAAATTCATATACAGAATGTCTAGGGATACAGCCATTCTTCATTAAACTATGCATTAGCAGGGAGTTAGCAGTACTAATATTTAACTAATGTCTTCCTCCTATCCGGGCATTGGCACTTGGTACTCATCACCATCCAGGCATCAGAGTGCTGATGGACGAAAGGGTGACATCATAAGAGGAAGTTACTCCCTTATCTCACATTCCAAACCTAAAAACGACATTCTTTTATAAAGACAATTGCATAGAGTGCCAATGTCTACAGTGCTGCATATAGCTGAATGAATATCACTTACATGAATATCAATCTACACTGAATGTAATTGTTTCTAATTTATGTAATTTAAATGTGTGTGTGTGTATGTATGTATATATATATATATATATATATACACAATTTAAATGTAAAGGTTACAGCTCACAGTATATCATTGATGCATTTCAAGCACAACCACGCTCTTAGTCATGGCTGTGACTAAGAGTGTGGTTGCACTTCATATGCATTGGTGATATGATGTTACCTGTGCCGTACATGCTTTATGGATAGTTTTGATATTTTCAAATAAAATCTGAAGACAATGGGGAACATTTACTTTTACCGATCCCCGATCCGGACTGTTCAACGAGGATGAACTCTGCCGCAATTCATAAAGATCGTGCGTCCGATATCCTGCATGTGTCACTTCCCCAATCATGTCCGCCGGAGTTCACCTTCTTCTTCCCGCTGCATGTAAGTGCTTGGCTTGCGACACAATTTTGAAGTTAAATCCCGCGGTTTGTCCGAATCCGTCGGATCGTCCGACGACCCCTCCCCGATTTGTGACGCATGAAAGCCAGTGCAATTCCGCCTAAATCTGATCCTGTGCGCCAAAAATCCCTTTTAAATCCCTGTCCCAGCCGTGCAAAACGGAAATCGTTGGGGTGTCCGACGAAAGTGCTGTCCACGGGACCCTTAATGAATGAGCCCCAATAGTTTTTAACAACTGAAGTGATTTGGTGCTGGTAGCTTGAGCATGTGCACTGCTGTTCAGTCTACTCTTTATGGGGCTGCCAGAGATAACCAAATACAGCCCAATAGAAATGAAAGGAGTGAGTACTTGTCTCATCCGAGGATACAAGGGACCTCAGGTGATCAGTGCAGATTCAAACCGTAGATCCTCTATAATCACCAAGTTATTATTGGGTAACTAGACAGAACTGCGACTAACATGAACCTGGTCCATTTAAAAAGTGAATATAAAATTCATGCTTGCTGGCCACTACCAATATGAACATGTTAGATGTGATTCCGTATTCTTTGTGTGACAGGTTTAAAATACATTTTTAATAGAAATGGATATTGCAGATTTATTTTAGACATTTTTTATTCTCCATTTTGTTAATAAAGTTTTCATCTTTTTTTGCAGGAGAGGTTCTAATGTGTCACTTACACTGGATATGAGTGGCTTAGGAATGGTTGAACCTTTCAATGTGGCTCCAACACCAAGAGAGAAAGTAGCTATAGAATACCTCCAAACAGCCAGCCGTGTTCTGAGCAGACAGCAGCTCCATGATGTTGTTCAAAGCTCCCATTTGCTTCATACAGAATTCATGGTATGTGTAACTATGATGGAGGTCTGACATGTTACATTGGAGTATCTCTAAAGTTATGCTTTTCAACTTGTTAAAGATTGTTTATTAAATGTTTTATTGATAGAATACATTGTTTTACCACAATAGTGTGAAATTTTTATTGTTTCTCCTTATTGAACTCCATAGTTGCCTATTTTTCTGTTATATTTGTGGAAAAAGCCGAATTCCAAGGATGAAATAATATACAGTATATATATTGAGCAATGTGTATGTATAATGTACATATATATGTACAGCACACACAACATACATGTACATAGAGCACATACATTTTCAGTTCACACAATATGCACACTTTACATTTAGAAAAACAATGGATGTGAAGCAGCACCGTATATAAACGAAAAACCGGGTGCAAGTCTTCGAAGAGGTTCAGACAGGAACCAGAATGTAGCGTAGTCACACGATGAAGCAGCACTCCATATTAGAAAAATGGTGACTTTATTCCACCATAAAATTGCAACGTTTCACCTTATCATTAAAGGCATTTTCATGCTTGAAAATGTGGAATGTCATCAATTTTCTCAAGGTATGAGATTGATAAAGTTAATTATAGATTTTTCTGGGAAGGTAGTTTAGGTTTGGACATTAAAACAATGAAAACAGTATTTTCAGCAGTGAACAATACTCCCGAAAGCTCGTCTAGACATTTCCAAACCTTTGAAACCTAACAATAACTGAGAAGCTACATCAATGATAATTTGAAGTGTTCACAGCATAGTGTAAGTGGTACTTATTTCATGCCATTGTTGTGTGTCTTTATCAGGAAATACCAATGAATTTCATGGATCCCAAAGAAATTGACATTCCAAGTCATGGAACCAAAAACCGCTACAAAACTATATTGCCAAGTAAGTCATTTAGATGGAGAATATTTCTTTTAAAGTTTAGCTTAGTTTGAAAAAATTTGATCACAAGCAAACTGCAGACAGTTTTAGGTATTACCCCCATAAAGAACTTTGTAACCACACCTGTTATACAGATATATAAATTTAGTAAGGCCAAATGCACATGAACGTGTCACCCTGGCCGTAACCCAGGCAAGCATGTGGCCGGGTTCAGGAGAGTGAAGGGGTGTGCACTCCTCAACCCTCTCAATTACATAGAAAGCCAAACAGCAAAATATAATGATCATGTCACTTTTCTTGTGCATCCTCACGTTTTTGCACACATTTTTTTTCTACATAGAAGTCTAAGGGCATCAAATCAAAAAAGGCTTGTATAAAAAACATATGCAAATCCACAACAAAAAACACACTACAACACAAATCTGCATCTGCATTAAAAACTTGCATATTTAATGCAGATTTTACCCATAAAGATGATATCATTTCTGAATTGGCCGTAAAAATGAAAAATAAAATTTGCGCCTCTTGTGCCTAAATTAATGAAGTGTCCGCACCACAATATTGGTGTTTTCCAAAACTCTCAACTTGTTCCATTTTTGGTCGCAAAGTTTTGGCACTGCTTGTAAATTCACCAATTTTCTTACACTTCTATTTTTCCAAAACATTTTTTTGGGCGCAATTTGTGGCGCAAAAAGAGAGCAGCTTAAAGCTGGTCTAGGGAGGTATGATCCGTTTAGTCCATGCACCAATTCATTAATACCTTGTGCCACAAACATACACCCGACTGAAAAATATAGCATGGTTCTAGTGGCGTCCTGCTCTAAAATTGATATATGCTTCTCATAGTGCTCACTGCGCCATGACCAGGTGCTATAGACCTCTATGGGGGCCATGATCTGGCCGCCAATTTTGTAGCCAATTTTGTAACCATAACAGTCGTGTGTAACAGAACAACTTGGAGAAATTTATTTATAAGCCATGGATTGTAAAATTCCAAGTGAAACAGAGGTCTCCTCACACTGCATTGCAGTTCTTCCTGTCTGCTACAGGAGTAGCAGTACTTTCTTCTTCAGTGGTATGCACCATTTACCAGCAATTTCTGACAAATGCTTTTTTATAGGTCCACATCTGGATTTTAGCGATATAACAGGTACAAGTAAAACTGAAAAATTCTTTCACTTCTAACTTTGGTAGGTGAATGGAAAGGGCACAGATTTTGGTGCAAATATCCAAATATGCTAAAAAAAGTTGCAAATATAAGAGAAAAAAAGAGAAAACTACGTAAGACTACCTAAGTGTATACACTGAGATCTGACATTATACTGTACTACACATGACCTTCTAATGCTATCTGCCCATGTTGCAGATTTCATTGAGGAAATTCCACAGCATAACACAATATTATTAAAGAGAATGTGATTTGGAAAAAGTTGTATGGAAATTGTTGCTTACTGCGGAAAATAGATAATGATCATGTCACTTTCCTTGTGAATCCTCACGTTTTTGCACACATTTTTTTTCTACATTGAAGTCTATGGGCATCAATTCAAAACAGATTAAAAAACACTTGCAGAAAAAAACATGCAAATTCACAACAAAAAACACGCTACAACACAAATCTGCATTAAAAACTTGCATATTTAATGCAGATTTTACTCTTAACAGGCCATTCTCTCAAAGATGATATCATTATGAATTGGCCGTGGAATGAAAAATAAAATTTGGTCCTAAATGTGGTGTTATGCCAAAAACAATTTCATATTTATGTTGTGTATGATAATACACAGGGGAGGTCATAGATAACTTTGTTCCACAGGCAGAATAAGCAGTTTTGTTGAGATTGCTTGTCGTGTCCAGCAGAGGTCACAATTTCACAGATTAAATTATCAGTAACTGGAAAATGTCCCATCTTTCTTAGTACTATGAAAAGTCATGTTAAAAGAATACAAAAAATAAAGACATCTGATGTTATATTCACACGACCAAGCCGATTATCGGCCACCGAAAGCTGACATTTTCATTCCAGTTTTCCTGGCCAGTTTGTAACCCTTTGGCATGCATTTTACATTGATCCTCATAAACTATAGTGAAAAGTGATCAGTGATCAGTGAAAACAGTTCAGTTCAGGATATGCTCTAGTCTTTACAACAGACACACAAAGGGAAATTTATCATATGCTGGCGTTCCTGCATCCCTGCCCCTCCTGCACCAACGGATAGATCAAGAGGCCTCGGCATGGAGGAAATAATCGCAATGGTTTGCTGTTCGCTAGCTACTGCTATGAATTTCAGGGCTATAAAAACAGGCATGCGAATTCATCCATTAAAAAGTAACTTTTTAGTTGAACTAAACAGCACACTAGTGATGTGAATAAGCTTTTAGGTATTTAGAATTTATAGCATCTCCACATATTATGCAATAAGCATATAACAGATGTCACTCTTCTAGGACCTACGCTTACCTCCAGAACATGGGTCTCGAGTTGGGACCTGCATCTATGAGACACCCAGTATGAGATGGGGATACTTCTTTAATGAAACCTGTCTTATAGACAAGAAAAGATTTTACTGTAGTAGAATACTGTAGTAGGTAATGCAGGAAAAATGATAAATTACATACATTCTACAGTTTATGTAATTTATCAAACTAAGTAAGCCAACATGCAACTTCTCTGCTCACTTTCGGGGAAGTATGCAAATACGCTTTCCAAGATGCTAAATGGAAAACAATGCCTCCTTTTGGTACCTTGAAAGGCAGCCCTCTTAACTCCAAGTATGACATACAAGAAGTCTAAAAATATGGTGTGGGATTAAGCCAAACCAGTATGTCTATTCCAGAATGAACAGACTCCCAACTGTAGACAGCACTGTTACGACCTGGTTGGGTCTCCTCAGTACAGTGTAGGGAACTGGTGTGGCTGTGTTTTTAGACTTCTTGTAGGTCATACTTGATGTTAAGGGGGCTGCCTTACAAGGTAGCATAAGGAAGCATTGTTTTCCATTTAACACCTTGGAAACTGTATTTGCATACTTCCCAGAAATCCCTCTTGGAGCATCTATGGCATTAAGCCTCCACCCGCCTATAGAGTGGCCTTAATTGGCAATGTCTAAGGAGAACTCTTACCTTCTGACTCTGCTCACTTTCATAAAAGGTGACTGGGGAGGGGCCTCAGCTCTTCCATGAAGCTCATCTCATTTACTATTACATAGCAAGGTGCTCACCACCATATAAAATTATATACCTAGTGTTCAGGGCCGGTTCTAGACAAAGTGGGGCCCTGGGCAAAACAAAAAGTGGGGCCCCAAAATAAAACTATTTTATGACCAGTCACGTCAGTAAGAGCTCCCTTTAGTATGGTTAAACAAATATGTAATATGGGAGAATTTTATAGGAAATAGATGATAGGGAGATTGAAGGGCAGCACAGTGGCTCAGTGGTTAGTACTACAGCCTTGCAGCGTAAATAAATCTGAAAGATGGTAGATATTTCTAGATGCAGAACTATAAAGTAGATGATATACCAGTAGATATATAGAGCATAAATACAGTAAAGAGAAATAGAAGATTGATTAATAAATAGAGAAAAAGTGAGATATATAAATGGTCACATTATAAGAGATGGATAAGTAGACCAATAGTTGTATAGACAGGAGATAGATGATAAGCATCTTCACCGGGGAATTCAGCCAAGGGGTATTAACCCTTTCACTGCCCAGCATTTCTGGATATTTTGTCACATTATTGACCAGAGCAATTTTTACAATTTTGACGTTTAAAAATAAAATTGAAATTACAGCAAAAGAATAAGTAACCCAACAACTATATATTTCTGCAAGCAGACAATTGCCCCATTTTCGAAATTGCATAGAGTTTATAGACAGAGGCGCCTCATGCAATATTATCAACAGAAAACATTTTAAAAAAATACTTACAATTTTACTTGTGATGGCAAAAAATGTGCTCCAAACAGAAATATTTACCTTCACATCTTAAATGTAATAGATGGACATGTGAGAGTTTACAAATGGCCTATATTGATCTCTTCACATAAATAATCCATAATACACTAAGACTGTAATAACTATATATCTTCTTTCAGGCCGTTCTAGACAAGTTGGCCCTGGGCAAAACTAAAAGTGGGGGCCCAAATAAACTATTTTATGACCAGTCCCAGTAAGCAAGAGGCTCCCTTTAGTATGGTAAAACAACTGTAATTTTGGAGAATTTTTAGGCGATAGATCATAGTGGAGATTGTGGGCAGCATGGTTGCTCAGTGGTTAGCACTACAGCCTTCCACACTGGTCAACATCTGCAAAGAGTTTGTATGTTCTCTCTGGTGTCTGTGTGGGTTTCCTCCGGTCCTCCGGTTTTCCTCCCATACTCCAAAAAATACTGGTAGGTTATTAGACTGTGAGGCCCATTGGGGACAGGACCGATATTTTCCAAAGCAGACACTTGCCCCATTTTCAAAATTGGCATCAAAGAGTTTATGACATAGGCGCCTTCATGCATTTTGATTCAAACATTCAAAACATTTATAAAAATACTTAAAATTTGACTTTGATGGCAAAAAAATTTGTTACGAAAGCAGAAAATATTACATTCACATCTCCTAAACATAATAATGACATTTGTAGAGTTCACAAATGTGCCCTATTGATATGGTTCACATAAATAAATCCACATATATCACTAAAACTGTATAACTAGATACATCTGCTTTTCAGCTAGAAATTTTAAGGTCACACCCTGCAAAATATAGCAATAAAACAGAATAAACGGTAAATATGCCATAAAACCTTTATAATTTTGAAAGCAGACAATCAAGCGATGCATTTGGAATTAACATTCAAAATTTCCTATATTTACAAATCCAGATACTTTATATAAAGAAATATACTTTCCAAACCAGTAATATGTGAGGAACAGAGATCCCACACCAATATATTCACAAAAATATGCAGCAAATGGAACTGCAGAAAATGACACAGATCTACATGTATGCCCCTTACACAATGGTCACCCAAATACTAACTATATATCCATAAACCTTGCTAATGAATAATAAAGTCATGTTTAGATGTGCACCATTGTATTAGCCGCACACTAACGGACCCTCCGCGCTTCATAAGAATAAGAGTGAGAACATCAAACACAGTGTAATAACGGAGGATGTGGGAAATAAAAACTTTTATTCAGAACGTGTGTGTTTTTCGGTGTTACATATAACTTTAGGCATATTCTGGTTGCGGTGTATCACATTAGGATAGAATGTTCATCTCATCAGTCATTTTCCCAACAACAAAACTATCACAAAAAAAAGGGAATAAGAGAAAGTGTGTTCTTAGATAGTTCTGCATAGAGAAGGGTTAAAAACATAATATTGGTTGATGATTATTCCTTTTTTAAAAATGTAGTAATATATAAAGTGAATATTTCCATTATCTGTGAAGTGCAGCAGCAAATTCTCCCCTGCGCGGCCAGCTCAGAATCTTGAATGGGGTACACAATTTAGGGGGCTGTATCTCTGGTCTTGTGACACATAGAACCCACTTCTTTCTTCCTATGAAATAAGAGAGTCTCCTCTTTTATAGGAATCTATTGTGTTTCTAAGTGTATTGTGTATCCTGTATCCATGGCACCTAGAAACAATTCAAGATTCATTTGAAAGAAGAATTCTCCCCTTTCAGGAGGCCTGGGCAATTGCCACCCTTTGCCTACCCATAGACGCCGGCCCTGTCTGCTATTAAGCTAGAAATTTTAAGACAGCCATAACCTGGCAAAATATAGCATAAAATTAATATAACAAATAAAAAGTAAGGCGCCATAAAACCTATTAATTTTGAAGCAGACAACCAGGCGATGCATTTGGCATCTGGGAGGTCAGCAGCTCCTGTTGCAGCAAATTCTCCCTGCAGCCTGATTGCTAGAATCTGGAGGGGGATACATTCAGAGGGGCATAGACCTCACTTCCTTTTTTCCTTGAAAAAAGAATCCTCCTCGTGTGTTTCTAAGTGTCAGGAAAACGGAGATAATTACTGTCAAACTGCCAGCAGGAGTTGATTTTTATATATATGAAAATGGCACCTGTTATTCTCACTTTAGGATGCATTCTCACTACCGCAGGGGACGTATTCCGGCCTACGACATATACGGCCGATATACGGCCCCCATAGCGCCATGGCGCGCGGCACGTGCGGCACCGTACCGTCCATACCCACCGTGAAAAAATAGGACATGTCCTATTTTTTCACGGCATACACGGCATAGGAGAGGCCGGGGTGAGCAGTGCTCTACCCTCCTCCTCTCCCCGCTCGCTGCTGTGTGCCCGCCTGCTCGGACGCGGAGCACCGTCGTGTGATCAGCCTTTACTGAAATCTCTGGATCCATGGCACCTATAAACAAATTCAAGGTCATTTGAAAGAAGAGATAGTCCTCCCCGCTCAGGGGCTCTGGGCAATTGCCCACTTTGCCTACCCATAGCGCCGCACTGCTAGTGTTTATACACTTCTGAAGGAGGACTACAACTAACACATGGTATTATTGTTTACCTACATTGTTGAACTTGATGGAGATTGTTTTATTCAACCATACTATCTACATGTAATTATATATATATTATATATGACTACTTTATATCTTCATTATCAACTCCAATGTCCCTTTTTCTATTAGATCCATGAGCAGAGTGTACTTAAAACCAAAGAATCCAAAGGTGCGTTGAGTACCTAATAATGCCGAACTACATAAGGGTAAGTATGGTCTGTTATAAAACATCAGTTGCTATGTATTCTCATATGTTTTGTCACTTTACTCTCATTTCCACCTACTATCTGGCATTACAGCCATATGTATACTGAACCAGGGGCAGAACTAGGTTGTCGGATTATTTTCAAGGTTTGCAAGATGATTTGTCATTAAAGCTTTTTGAGACGGGTCATTCCCCAGTACAGTATGAAAGTATTGACCAATACTGGCTTTGAAGAATGGGTGACATAGAATTACACAATATTTTTTTCTATATGGTTGCATAGGACACCAGAGATAGCTATTTAATAAAGATTTGAAGGATATAAAGATGATGATGGTTTGTAAGAAGTCCACACTTATACGCGGTGGTTCACATGTTTTGAGATGTCCCAAAGCTTCAAGATATTGGAGGGAGGTATTTAGGGTAAACTATGAAACTTGTACCCAGGGCTGTTCACACGACTAGGTTCCCCCAGCATCCAAACCAACTTGTGCCCGATGCCTAAACTCTGCCCGGACATATTCTAAACTATTTTTATACACCATAGCCCGTACTTGCCTCCTTTTATGAAATGGTCACTGAAAAGCCCCCCATAAAAGAAATATCCGCAGCAGAGCCCCACTAAATGAAATGCCCCGCAGGGCCCCCCTTAAAAACATGTATACTACAGCCCCATAAAAGAAAAAGTTTACTGGCAGTGCCCCCCATAAAAGGAATGTCCATTGCAGGGCCCCTTCCTTTACAGAAATGTTCACCACAGAGCCCAACTTTTGGAAAAAAAAATTCTATGCCTCCCTCTGTCTCTCCCCGCGGCTCTGTCATCTCCTATTCCACATTCCGGCCCGAGTACGTCCACATGTCTGCGACCCTGCCATTCATATTGTATGTACCCAGGCAGCAAGAGGACAGAGCCGCTGGGCCGGGGAGAAGAAGCGAAGGCCCGGGTATACCTCCTTTATGAAGTTACACCATTGGGGTACAGTATAGGATGCAGAGACAGGAAAATCAATCTATGAAGAAATGGGGAAAATGGTTACAGTACTTAAAAATTAAACTGAGGAAATACAGTCTCTGAACATGAGGAGAAAGGGTTTTTTTTGTTTTTTGTGCTCCTCCTTATGCGGTGGAGGGGGGTAGGGAAAAGGGTAGAATATAATGCTTATTGTGGAAACATTTGTAATAATATATTAACTCTTTATTTATATAGCGCACACAGATTACGCAGCGCTGCACAAAGCATTTCAAATTGGTCCCTGTCCCCATGGGTCTCACAATCTAAACAACCTAACAGTATGTTTTTTGGAGTGTGGTGGAGGAGACCTATTACCCTGGAGGTACGACGGAGATCCCACGGCAAACACGGAGAGAACTAGCAAAACTCTTTGTAGATGTTGACCTGGTCGGGACTGCGAACCCAGGACCCCGTGCTATGCCAAGGCAGAAGTGCTACTGCACGTCCCCACCTGCCGCCCTCCATTTGTATTGTATTTGAGGATATTACTGTATCTTCTGCTTTTTATATGTGTCTTTTTTTAATCAGAAACACTACTGATGCCCCTTCATTCATGACATCCACAATACTGTTTAATATGTGTCTAGATTTCAGATGTGCACATAGAGCAAAATGGCCTATCAAACTCACTGTATAGGGCCAGATGAATGGAAATGTGTGAGGCGTCTGTTTTAATGGACCACGGTTTTATTTTACATACTGTAAAACCAATCTTTTGAGTATAAGAGCATCTCCTAGTTATGAAACTTCGCTTTTTTTTCACGATCACTCATAGAACGTTATCTATGAGTCCAAAAAACGGATACAAGCTTCTGCTCGGCTGTAAACAGCAGATTGTATAGTCTGTAATATAAGTGTTTTTTTAGAATTTTGGTCACAGTCACTTAACCAGTCATGATAAACAAGTAAAATATGTTTAATTATTATTAAAACATGTTAGCAAATTTGCTAAGAAGACCATTTTCTTTTTGAGAATTAAATAGCATGTTTCCCCAAATAGCATGGCCCCTCCTTCAAGAAAAAGTGCCCTTTACACCAATAAGATGCAGATCTGTGTGTTTAACACAGATTTCATTAAACGTACAAAATGCTTCAGTTTTCCTGAACATTCTAATCAACCTTGCTGAGACAGTTTTGCCTTGACTTTACCACTTACTGTATTTCTTCTTTGGACTACGACACCTATTACCAGAAAAACTCTGGGTTAATGCCTGCGTCTATACTCCAAGAGTTAGGAGGATCTAACCCTGCCATGACCCTCCTGCCCGACTCTTCTGGAGATAAGGTGAAGCACTGATGAAGCATTTTTGCCTGATTCTCAGAGAACAAGCCTCTACAATTCGTTACTTCTCCTAGCAGTCCACAGTGTTAGGAACCGATTACCGACTCATTGGGTCATGTGACACCCCTCAATCACATGACCCATGGAAGCAGACACGATTACATGTTACAAGCTGCCTGTGCTCTGCACTACAGTGAGGGAATTACGGCTTCTTCTAGTGAGCTGGCTCATTAGCTCCTCTCACTAAAGAGCGCGTCTCTCTCTGGCTCCTGACAGCTCCCTACAAAAATCAAGTAGGTATATCAATCACCCCACACACACCCCGTTTAACCAATTGGTAACGGGTTACAGAGGGACTTGGTGAGCTTTCGGGGGCGGGTTAAGTGAGCTGGCTCACACTCGTTCACGAACAGAGCCGGCGTCTAGCACTACAGATGAGTAGCTGGGGGAGCTGCAGGAGAAGTGGAGGGCAGTGTCACAGAAAGGATAACGAGCAGATGGTTCTATACCTGTGCGTCGGTGGTATGTGGGGCGGGGGTCGGGTGCCGTTGGGGGCGGGGGGGGTGGGGGGCCGGGTGGGCGGGGGGGGTTGGAAATGCGGGGGGGGGGGGGGGGGGGTAGAGAGGATGGGGGAGGATGGGAGCTGAGGGTTGTAGGGGTTAGTATTATAGTGGTTGAAGTGGTGTGTGGGGGGTTTAATGTTAGCAGAGCTATGCGTTTTTTGGCACAGTGTAGCAGTGCTATGCTGTGTGCATGTTACATAGCTGTTGTTTGGGAGCTATTGCCGAGAGTTAGTGTGACAACCAGAGAATATTTATGGTGGTCTGATAGTAAGGTCAGCTTTAGTCTGAAAAATATGTGTTCATGTTGTGTGAAGGTCCCTACACAGAGAACACTTCTCTTAGGAGGTTCCTTCTAGCATAAAGGATAATCCAAAAACCCAGAGGAATGAAATTATATTTAATATTGATGTGTCTTTTATTATAGCTACCAAGGATTTTTTTTTTTGATGAAGCGTTTCACAAGTATTAACTACATGATTAATTCATGTACTATGCTACA
The DNA here is from genome assembly GCA_019512145.1 of Engystomops pustulosus. Lineage (NCBI taxonomy): Eukaryota > Metazoa > Chordata > Amphibia > Anura > Leptodactylidae > Engystomops > Engystomops pustulosus. The sequence continues at coordinate 135,138,920 of CM033644.1, forward strand.
TTATATGGAACAGAAGGCCTTGGATGTCTAACCTTTTAATCCAGTTTGTGAAACTATAGATTTAATACAGAACTGGAAATCTCCCTGTAAATAGACGCTAATAGAAGTAATTATACTGACTTGTGCATTTTTTTGGAGGGTTTGGTGGTAACGAGAGAGAATTCATTGCCACAAGGACCATGATCAACACAGTCCAATGACTTCTTGGAAGATGGTTTGGCAAGAAGATGCTCCGGTCATTGTGATGATCAACAAGCTCAGGAAAAAAATGAGGTATATATTTTATCAAAAAATCCTGAACATACCATTTTTACACTATGGTTACTTCTTTGCTATGTTCTGTTGTGGCCTGACTTGTTGACTGTCCTTCCCGTGTTTGTGTTGTTTTTGTTACGTTTGCTGCGTAGGGAGGTAGCTATGCACAGGTATGACCCATTTAGCGGATGGATGAAGTAATATGAGGGTAGGCTCTTTCGGGGTTGAGTTAGGGTAACTCCCCTGTTGTCTTCCCTGAACTAGTCCCCTTCATTTACACTGAGCTAAACCATTCCAATTAAGCACTCAGGCGCACAAATAACAGGGATCAGTAGGGGAAGAAAAGTGGGTCGAGTCGTTATGAAATGGACCCTGGCTTTTTTTAACATACTGTAAAACACAATCTGTTTTACTCCACTTTCAATGACTGCTCAATAGGATCAAGGCATTTTTACTATAAGAAGCATTCTAACAACTGTTTTTATCTATCATGTTATCGTCTATTGTGTATCATAAACAACTTTTAGAATAGTATGCGCCAAGAGTGTCAGAATGTAGAGATTTTTGCTGTCTGGAAGGCTTTTAGCACTGTAATGTTCCATCAAATATCATTTGATTATAAACTGTGAAGCTCTGAGTTCTTTAATCATTTTCCCCTTAAAAGGGTTGTCCGATTTGTTAAAAGTCTAGAGTGCGCCCGGAGGTGTTGGACCACCATCCGTGGTGCTGTGCCCCGGTGTGTTTACAACAGCATGCTGGAACTCCGACAACTTCCAGCTGCCTTGCACAACCATTCATCCCCGTCCCTCCCAACTATCAGAAACAATTTCAGAATCATCTGGATACGCTAAGACATTCCAAAGTTCTAATCATGTCAGGAAGGTGCAAAATAGCAATGTCCTTGGGGATTGTATTCCAGACTACCAGCAAAGCAGGCATAGCCTTTATGGGAAAAACACGTTTCTCCAGAATGGAGATGATAGTTTAACTGGAGAGGCCTCTTAATAATAAATGGTGTGTCTATGAGCCCTTATTAAAATTATAACTGTAGGGTGTGGCTGGAAAAATTGCTATTTTTTTTTTTTTTTCTGCTTAGCCGGTCAAGGATTTTCGGTTCTGTGGCTTGTTTGGTATCGGTAACCAAAGGTGCCCATATTTTTTGAAAGGTGTAGCTTCCTGTGATTTATAGGAGTTTCTTAGGGTGGCAGATTTCATGTACTTTGCTATCCATGTTGCAAAGCTGGAGGTCAAGGGACCGCCATAGTGTTTATCAGCGTTTTGCTGAGGACTTGAGTCTGTCACTAGCAAGCACGTCTTTTCTCCGGCGCCCCTTGCTAGGTTGCAATTGTTCCCACGCCCCCTGCTGAGCAAATACATCAGATGTGCTGATGCGTGATTGTAAGGACTTGATCTTCTAGGAATAATCCCTAACCTATAAAGTGTATACATCTGTCCATATGTTGTAACGACACCATCAGAAGTGCCCACGTGTCCTTAAACGTATAGTAAAAAATGTTTAAAAAGTGTATATATACTAAAAATTTTAACATCACCATTTTCACTTATTAATTTCTTTTTTGTCACCATTGATGAAAGTGCAACCCAACCTCTAACATATTCTAGATGCATATGAAGAACACAGTTTACTACTAATAATTCTATGATTGTTCCACTTACTCCTTGGTAATTTGTGGCTCTGTTGTAAGGCCTGCTTCTATGATATGCCCTATTCCACGTCCAATCTATAGAGAGTGGACTGTCAGGGTTACAACTGTATTTTTATACCTTTTTTTACCAGTTTTTTTTCCTTAGATCCATAGGGAGGTAGAAGAAGCGTCAGATCAATTCTAATGTGACATGTAACATTCCACCCAATGGGTGGCTGCTGTAAACTTTTCAATGTTTCTTTCCCTAATAATCGTTATAAGGGGCTTGTCACCAATATTTTCAGACGGGATTTGCTGCGCCCAGCATGTAGCTCACCTCCCATGACCTCTTGTATTACTTGGTAGAAAAGCGCACAGGTCAGTGTGAAATAGAAGATTTCATAGACATCTTCCTTTTTTGCTGGTGTATATGTGTGTCTGAGCACAGTTTATTGTTATCATTGTGTATGATGAAGCAATAGTTGTCACTTTCAGGAAAATCATATTGACAATGTTTGTGTGTACGGTAACCATTGAAATGTTTGAGATCAGTGATTATGTTGTGTCCTATCAGGGGAGTGTTCCAAAATATTCATTCAATGAATGACAAACATTGCCTCTTATTTTTCTGGTGCCGTTAATCATTAAATGGTCTATTGACTGTCAGTGAAGGGCTACACCATGTGCATGTTATGTAGGTTAAACACAAATGCTAAATAATAACATATACATATATTGTTACATATGAACACAGGGCCAGCAGATAATTTACACAGAGCATACATTTATATAAGAGGTGACTGTTAGGTGGTCTACACGTACACACCTTTATTACATATGTCAATAGTAATTCGGGTATATGTCAATGACACTATGGTATAAACATTGTATTTGAAGTACGATTATATTCTTTCCACAGAATGTTCCTCTACTGCCAGAAAGAGAGGAATTATATGGAAATGTGGAGGTGCTTGTTAATAGTTCAGTGACATTGAAATACTATACACTTCGAAATTCACATTGAAGGTAATGCACTAAAAGGGTCATTAGAGTGGATGTGTGAATGTAGCATCATTTGTTATACATACATCCTCCCATCTAGATGTTTCTTCAATTGCACCTGTTTCCATGAAAAACATTGAGTCATTGGATGGAATGGACAAACTGGTTTTCAAGGCACTATTACCCAGGCCAAAGTCAATTTAGCTGTAAAACAAATATCAAACTTAATACATTAATGATGATGTGTGATGATCTGTCCAGGATTATTAGTCAGTATAATCCAAAAGGCTGTAAGGGCTTTCACTATCACCATGCACGGATTCTGGCATTCTGCATAAGCAACAGACAGGATCTGCTGACATACCAATAGGTACTGTGGGCACCTGCAAGTCCTTGAAGATCTAGTCATGCTGAAATGCAGATAACATTTTTACAGACATATTGGTGGTACTCTGCGTGCCTCTTTCCAGCAGTAAAAAAGATCCATTATGAGCCACTATGCATAGGTACTGAAGGATCGATGGATTAGAAATACCTGTATCATGAAACAAGTTGCATAATATTTTGGGGCAGATGACTAACCTGACTAATACTTATACATTGTTACATTAAGACTAGAATATGTTATGTATTAATGACATCTTTTTTTCTTATTACATAAACGTTTGCTGGTCTTACTTGACAACAATGTGGCAGATTATTCAAGCGTCTGAAAGAAATATATTTTCTAGTTGCCCGTGGCAACCAAACACAGTTCAGCATATTTCTCCAGTGCTCATCAATATTTTTAAAGGCAGCTGTGTTGATTGCCAGGGCAACTAGAAAATCTGCCCACACTGTGCTATTAAAACATTACAAAAGTGGCTTAAAACAATCATTGTGCTACCGATATGACACCTCTGTTGGTGCACATTTCCTCCAAGGTCCTCTTAGGTGTACATGGGGAAAATTTAGGGGGGGATATTATTATGCCTTTTCAAATAGAAGCTTGTTTGTGTTTTTTTTTTCTCTCTGTGCCTCTGCACCTGAATTATGAAGTGTCGGCCCATTAGCCCAACCAAGGTGTATAGGGGTACACGTGGAGAGAAGACTAGGGGTGATTGTAGTCTGTTTCCAATAGTCTCAACTTGGTTCCTTTTTGGAGCAAAATTTGGGCCCCGCTTGTGAAGCCACAGTTTCTGCGCTTCTATTTTCAAACACATTTTTTTGTGCAAGTTGTTGCACAAAAGTAGCCCGCTGGTCTAGGGTGTTCAAGGCCTTCAGCCCAGGCGCCACAAACTTACACCCCACTAAAAATCGCACGGTTCTAGCGCAGCCTGTGCCAAATTATTAAATGCCCCTCTTAAGTCTTGCTAAAGAGAATGCCATATATTGGTACATTTAGTTACTAGAATATTTCACTAATGCCAGCGCGAAAAATCTGCCCTCAATTTTGACTATTCATAGGCAGTCATGCACCACTGAAAACTCGTCCACCACAGAAAAAAAAAAGTCACACAGGCAGAATGCAAACTTGACAATTAAAGTTTTATTAAAAACACAAATAAATGCCGGCCTATACCTCCAAACTTCAGTGCAAGCAGCTTTATAAAATGTATAAATAGAAAATTTAAAGATTAAAAAATATATATTTATCAAAACGTGAACTATTTGTAGCCTAATGGACATAACTCTCATAATTTTTTATTTGATATTGTTAACTCTTCACTTTTTCATAGATAACTACAGCTAATGATAAACATTTACCCTCGTCCTTCCCTCCAATTTTCTTCCATTTAATATGTCACATAAGGAAACTGTTTAGGTACATAATGCCACAATTAAGTGTGTTTCTGACTAGAGAGAACCCCTTTTAGAACCCGATCACGATCCTGCAGTTGCTTTTTTTACTGTACCAAGATAGACAGCGAGGACAAAGAGGGAGGTAAGGGGTGGGCACGTAGCACTAATAAAAAAAACTTCAGAAAACCCCATTATAAACTTTTTCTAGGATAAACAATGTTGGATACATAAGCATAAAAGTCCACAATAGCAGTTTTGAGGAGACTAACACCCAGCACTTTCACAGTTCCCACCTGTTAACTAGTACTTGCTGAAACTGAGGAATGGAAACAGAAGCAGACAGCTCAAATCTCTATTCTCAGTGTAATTGCTCACTCTATTCAAATGTGAAATAATTATTGCAGTAGACCGATGGAAGAGCTAAGGCGCAGACTCTCCCACCCTCTCTCCCGATTCGCTTTTCCTTCATCCGCGTGTTTCAATTCAAGACCTGCCTCTAGTCTGCTTCATAACTAAACATCTACTAGACATGTTGGGTCTATGGACTTCCTCAAGTGACCAGTGAAGACCTTTTTCTATAATTATTTGTACTCATATTTTGATTTGCATAGATGATACTGTGAGGAACTGACTCTGTCCCTTAAAATTAATGCCATGATAATAGCACTTAATGTTAATTATATTATAAGACTCTGTCTAATAGCATTTTTTTTCAGTCAAGGAAGCCAGTCACGCATAGTAAGCATAATGGTACACCTCCTGGCCGATCACAAAACTCCAGGGCAGTGCTACAACCTCTCCTTCACTAATTTTGGATGTCGAGAGACGTAACGTTTTACAGGCAGGGGTCCAGTGGTAGTAACGTGCAGGTAATTCTTCTATTCATTCAGAATTCATTTTTCAGTTCTCCATTTTAACATTAAATAATTTCCTGCTGGGCAATTTTATGCCTCCTCTCATTTTTGTAGGATGTAGGCAGCGATAACAAGACAAGGGATTGAAGGAGACTCCAATTTGCACAGCAGATTTGCATTGTTACTTGTACTGCTTATAATATCTTTATTTTTTTAGGGCTGCACAGGAGAAGGGAAACCGGTGGTAAAACAGGAGTCTAGTTGTGTTGGGGCTACTGCTAGACATTTAATTAATGAGAGAAAGCTTCTGCAAATTTTATCAGGAGTGAAGCTGTTCGGGACAATTCTATTAATGAGGGCCACTTGCTGGACATTTTATGAATGATGGGGTTTTGCGGTCATTTATTAATGAGGGGCTTGCTGCACTTTATTAATAAGTGGAGTTTTGTATCTGGACATTTTTCATAATGAGGGGAGGCTCTTGGACATTTTAAGGCTGAGTTTCCCACCCGAGCTTTATACTCCGCTCTAATTGTTTTCCCTTTTTTGTCGGCTTACATATCATTATATTATAGTCTTTTTTTATTGTTCCCACTTTGCAGAAAATCTGCATTTGGTTTTTGTATCGCCATCTTTCAGAGGATTAAACTTTCATCAGTTTTCTGTGGTTGACAGAGCTGGTTGAGCGGACTATTTTTTTAACACAAGAGTTCTTTTCTATTCAAAAGTTTCATTCATATAGTGTCTTTGGGCGAGGTAACTTTTTAGACTTGTTTGAAAAGGGATTGATTAAAAAATACTATATTTTTGTTCACTTTTTTTTATGGCATTCAGCCAAGCAGGTGATATTTGATTTATTGTTGCAGCACAGCGATACTAAATATGGGTTGGGTTTTTGTTTTCACTTTACATGATGCTATTTTGTAATAGTGGTATTGTTGGAACTTCTTCTTGAATTCGCCCTCTAATCCACTGGGGTTCCAATCCAGGGGGAGATACATGCAAGGGTATAAAAGATGATCGTTGTTGGTGAAACTGATTTATTCATCAAAAATTGTAAGATTACACCACTGAAGCATCGTCTAGGAATTAACACATGTGGAGAATTAACAAAAAAAGTTTGAAACAACGAAATTGTCTGTATGACTTAGGTTCTTCAAAGAGCCCCTTTTACTTTATTTTTTTTTTTTTAGCGCTTTTCATACTTTGGTATGTCTCTTGATGAGCTTCAAGGTTTAGCACCTGAAATTGTCTTCCAACAGGTTGAACGAGTCCCACTGATGCTTAGGCAACTTTTGACCCTTTGCCTTCAATCTGCCAGTCCGCTCACCCAAACCAATCCCGATGGTTTCAGATCTAGTGACTGTGGAGGCCAGGTTTCATTGGAAATAGCATCCCATCACTCTCTCTTTGGTCAAACAGCCCTTAACTAGCCTGGAGGTTTTGGGTCATTTGTCCTTTTGAAAAGTAATGGTCCACTAAATGCAAACGGAATAGACTGCCCTGCAGATGCTGTGGTACCCTAGTGGTTCAGATACCTCAATTTGAATAATTACCACCACCCACATGTCACCAGCAAAGCACCATCACAACCTCCTCTTCTCACCAGTGGGAACCAGCATGTAGAAGTCCATTAGTTCACCTTTTCTGCATCACACAAAGACCACATGGTTTGGACCAAGATCAATCATTGGACTCATCAAGACCAAGCACAGATTACCACTGGTATAATGTCATTCCTTGTGTTCTTTAGCCCAAACGGTCTCTTCTGGCTGTTGCCTGTCATTAGCAGTGGTTGCCGCAGCCCTTTTACCAACGAAGGCTGCTGCAACAGTCCCGTCTAACAGTTGTTGTAGATGTGTCTGTGCTAGAAACTCTTGTGGTTTATTTAGAACCTGTCGTAATCTGGCCTCGACAACCTGCGAATTTCTGAGGCTGGTGACTCGGTGGAACTTATCCTCCGCACGCAGAGGTGACTCTTGGTTTTCCTTACTGGGGTGGTCCCAGTCGCCAGTTTCTTGTACGCTTGATGGCTTTGCAACTTAGGGACCTTTCAAAGTTTTCCCAATTTTCGGACTGAATTATCTTTCATTTCTTAAAAAGAATGATGCGCAATCATTTCGTTTCACCTTACTGCTTTTTCTAGCCATAATACAAATTCAACAGTCTATTCAATAGGACTATCAGCTGTGTATCCAAATGACTTCTGACAACAACACATGATGGTCCCACACCCCAGTATATAGGCAAAATCCCAGTATTAAATTCATTACTGGTGACACTCTTGAAGCTCACAATAGAATGCCAAGAGTTTTCCAAAAGCAGTAATCAAGCAAAAGATGGCTTCTTTAAAGAACTAGAATATAGACATATTTGCAGTTGTTTCACAGTTTTTGTTAATATATAGTCCACATGTGTTAATCAAAGAGTTGAGCTTCAGTTTATGAACCTACAATCTTTATATTCATGGGATTACAATAATGAGTGAGAAGGGTGTGTCCAAACTCTCCTCTTCTGACTAGCAGTTCTACTAAGGGAACATCGATGTTGGCACGCAAGTAAAAAACAACTTATAGCAGTATATGGTGACTATACTCTTTTATATTACAATTTGCCTAATGACATCTGGATCCCAGCTGTCCTATATAGCAGGTCCTCAAGAGTCAGTGCATCGATTCGTTGCCCTCCAGTTAAGCAGGTGTGATCGGCTTTTTAAAGATGTGCAATACTGTTGGATTGGCACGTCATACGCGTCCAAAGCACCTAACAGTGTTAACTGCTGCATCAGTGTCAGCACTGACCAAGGCAGGTACCGGTCGTGGCTGACGTCCTGTCTTTGTATTGGAGATGGCCAGTCAACATGAGCCTTCTCTTTTAACACTTCACCACCACCCAACCTTGTTTTTGCTTTGGGCTGGTCCATGAAAGGGTTAATAGAAGAAAAAGCTTTATACCACAATTGCAGTGTGAAATTTTTTACTGTATCGGAGGAAAATGTTTCCCCTGTTCTGCATGTAAGGCACAAGTCTTCAGCACTTACCTCTCTCACACATCCAGTCTGTAGATATATGTCCCATACAGCCTAGCAGAAATCTACAGTCCTCACTTCACAGGGAACCCATCATCAGGAAGGTAATTTTCACCTCATGACAGGTTCCAATAGCCTCTCCCATGCAATTTTAAAAATGCCTTTGTCGGCAGTCTGACTAGTGTCAATTGTCTTAAAAAGTTTATTCACATTACCCCTTTTGACAGTGCTGGCAGAAAGCCAGGTAATGTGAATAAACTTTTTAAAACAATTGACTCAATTCAGAATTTTTGAAATCGGTAGGAGAGGCGCTATTGCAACATGTCATCAGGTAAAAATGACCTTTCCAGTATGGCAGTGTGCTTGGTTAACAATCCTTGATCGTGTGATAGATTGCCTTTAACAGAGGATTGTACTGCACAGGAATGTGGCATCAAAGATGTTGAGGTGGCAAATTAGTGGCCCAAGTCTCCTGCAGTCTGGGAAAGTCAAGTGAAAATAAAGGGGGCCTGTCACCACGAACTAATGCAATACACCACACATAGTACATTATACAAGACTGTAAAGTTATCTTAATGGTGGTATCCTGTGGCTGCTCTACATTTTCATATTTTTGGTATTTTTTCTTCCATAGATCCAGTCACAGAGGGGGGAGAGCAGCGCGTCCATGGCCGGCTCCACAAATGCTCCGTGCCGTGAAGGCGCTGGTAAGAGCTAGCTGATCCAATGCACGAGCAGCTAGCTGTAACTCGAACTGGTGCATACATGCACCTGTGGACACACAGTGCGTCACTGAAGACAAGCACAGATTACAGTGACGTGGAATAGGGGCAGAGTGGAAGGGCTGGTTTCACTGCATTGAAGAGCCTCCTCGACTGGATCTATGTAAGAAAATACAAGGAAAACGTAAAGCAGCCACAGGAGAACCATTAGGACAATTTAACATCTTCTATAAAGTAATTTCTGCCATTTCTTGAATTTGTTGGTGGTGACAGATTAAAAACCTTTGCTGAAAAGGCAAAGAAAGTTTAGTCAATGTATGAAAACTTGAAAAAATAAATTAAGCTTGCAACACGTCACACCAAAAGGACAGGTTTTGTTGTGAGCATTCAGACATAATCATGAAAGACTCTGGTGAAGCAGGATTGTGTCTAACAAACTGCTGCAGAAGAAGCCAGTGACAAAATAGTCATAGGGGGAGATTTATCGGAAGTGTCTGAGAGCAGAACTGTTCTAGTTACTCATGGCAACCAATCATATCTCAGCTTTGATTTCCCACAGCGGTCTATGAAATGAAAGCTGACCTCTGTTTCCATGGGAAAATAGAACAGATTTACCTCAGACCCTTTGAAAAATCTCCCCCATACAACATATGGGAGCAGCTCAGAGGTCACCAGAGGAGACTCAGTAGATAGATTTTGGCACAATAGGTGATGCACAGGGCCGGTTCTAGACAAAGTGGGGCCCTGGGCAAAACTAAAAGTGGGGCCCCAAAATAAAACTATTCTATGACCAGTCACAGTCAGCAAGAGGCTCCCTTTAGTATGGTAAAACAAACTGTAATTTTGGAGAATTTTATAGGCGATAGATCATAGGGAGATTGATGGGCAGCATGGTTGCTCAGTCGTTAGCACTACAGCCTTCCAGCACTGGTCAACATCTGCAAAGAGTTTGTATGTTCTCTCTGTGTCTGTGTGGGTTTCCTCCGGGTCCTCCGGTTTCCTCCCATACTCCAAAAAATTACTGGTAGGTTGATTAGACTGTGAGGCCCATTGGGGACAGGGACCGATATTTTACGAAAGCAGACACTTGCCCCATTTTCAAAATGTTTATAGACATAGGCGCCTTCATGCAATTTTGATTCAAACTAAAACATTTTATAAAAAATACTTAAAATTTGACTTTGATGGCAAAAAATTTGTTACAGAACAGAAAATATTTACATTCACATCTCCTAAACATAATAGATGGACATTTGTAGAGTTCACAAATGTGCCCTATTGATATGTTCACATAAATAAATCCACATAATATCACTAAAACTGTAATAACTAGATATCTACTTTTCAGCTAGAAATTTTAAGGTCACAACCTGCAAAATATAGCAATAAAACAGAATAAAACGGTAAATATGCCATAAAACCTTTATAATTTTGAAAGCAGACAATCAAGCGATGCATTTGGCAATTAACATTCAAAATTTCCTATATGTACAAATCCAGATACTTATATAAAGAAAATATACTTTCCTAAACCAGTAAGATGTGAGGAGATCATAGATACCCCACACCAATATATTCACAAAAATATGCAGCAAATGGAACTGCAGAAAATTGACACAGATCTATCATTGTATGCCCCTTACACAATGGTCACCCAAATACATAACTATATATCCATAAACCTTGCTAATGAGATAATAAAAGTCATGTTTAGATGTGCACCATTGTATTAGCCGCACAATAACGGAACCCTCCGCGCTTCATAAGAATAAGAGTGAGAACATCATAACACAGTGTAAATAACGGAGGATGGTGGGAAATAAAAACTTTATTCAGGAACGTGTGTGTGTTTTCGGTGTTACATATAACTTTATGGGCATATTCTGGTTGCGGTGTAGTCACATTAGGATAGAATGTTCATCGCATCAGTCAATTTTCCCAACAACAAAAAACTATCACAAAATAAAAGGGAATAAGAGAGAAAGTGTGTTCTTAGATAGTTCTGCATAGAGAAGGGTTAAAAACATAAATATTGGTTGATATTATTCCTTTTTTAAAAATGTAGTAATATATAAAGTGAATATTTCCATTATCTGTGAAGTGCAGCAGCAAATTCTCCCTGCAGCGGCCAGCTCAGAATCTTGAATGGGGTACACAATTTAGGGGGCTGTATCTCTGGCTCTGTGACACATAGAACCTCACTTCTTTCTTCCTATGAAATAAGAGAGTCTCCTCTTTTATAGGAATCTAAATTGTGTTTCTAAGTGTATTGTGTATCTCTGTATCCATGGCACCTAGAAACAAAATTCAAGATTCATTTGAAAGAAGAGATTCTCCCCTTTCAGGAGGCCCTGGGCAATTGCCCCCTTTGCCTACCCATAGCGCCGGCCCTGTCTGCTATTAAGCTAGAAATTTTAAGACAGCCATAACCTGCAAAATATAGCAATAAAACAGAATAAAAAGTAAAGGCGCCATAAAACCTATATAATTTTGAAAGCAGACAACCAGGCGATGCATTTGGCATCTGGGAGGTGCAGCAGCTCCTGTGTGCAGCAAATTCTCCCTGCAGCCTGATGGCTAAGAATCTGGAGGGGGATACATTTCAGGGGGCATAGAACCTCACTTCTTTTTTCCTATGAAAAAAGAGAGCCTCCTCTGTGTGTTTCTAAGTGTCAGGAAAACGGAGATATTAACTGTCAAACTGCCATCAGGAGTGATTTTTATATATATGAAAATGGCACCTGTTATTCTCACTTTAAGGATGCATTCTCACTACCGCAAGGGGGACGTATATACGGCCGACGTATATACGGCCGATATACGGCCCCCATAGACGCCAATGGGCGCGCGGCACGTGCGGCACCGTACCGCTCCATACCCCGTGAAAAAATAGGACATGTCCTATTTTTTCACGGCATACACGGCATATGGAGAGGGGCGGGGTGAGCAGTGCTCTACCCCTCCTCCTCTCCCCGCTCGCTGCTGTGTGCCCGCCGTGCTACGGTACGGCGGGCACCGGTCGTGTGAATCCAGCCTTTACCTGAATATCTCTGGATCCATGGCACCTAGAAACAAAATTCAAGATTCATTTGAAAGAAGAGATTCTCCCCTCTCAGGGGGCTCTGGGCAATTGCCCACTTTGCCTACCCATAGCGCCGGCACTGCTAGTGTTTATACACTTCTGAAGGAGGACTACAACTAACACATGGTATTATTGTTTACCTACATTGTTGAACTTGATGGAGATATGATTTTATTCAACCATACTATCTACATGTAATTATATATATATGTATGAGCTACTTTATATCTTCATTATCAATCCAATGTCCCTTTTTCTATTAGATCCAGTGAGCAGAGTGTACTTAAAACCAAAGAATCCAAAAGATGCGTTGAGTACCTATATAAATGCCAACTACATAAGGGTAAGTATGGTCTGTATATAAAACATCAGTTGACTAATGTTATCATTCATATGTTGTCACTTTAACTCATCATTTCCAATCAATACTATCTGGCATACAGCATTATGGATACTGACCAGGGGCAGAACTAGGTTGTCGGATTATTTTCAAGGTTTGCAAGATGATTTGTCAGTTAAAGCTTGTTGAGACGGGTCATTCCCCAGTACAGTATTGAAAGTATTGAACCAATACTGGCTTTGAAGAATGGGTGACATAGAATTACACAATATTTTATTCTATATAGGTTGCATAGGACACCAGAGTAGCTATTTAAAATAAAGATTTAAGGATATAAAGATGATGATGGTTGTAAGAAGTCCACACATGATAACGCGGGGTGGTTTCACATGTTTTGGAGATGTCCAAAGCTTCATAGATATTGGAGGGAGGTATTTAATGTAATTAATGAAATTTGTAGCCCAGGGCTGTTCACACGACTAGGGTTCCCCCAGCATCCAAACCAACTTTGTGCCCCGAGGCCTAAACTCTGCCTGACGATATCACCATAGCCCGTACTTGCCTCCTTTTAATGAAATGGTCACTGAAAAGCCCCCCATAAAAGAAATATCCGCAGCAGAGCCCCCATAAATGAAATGTCCACTGCAGGGCCCCCCATTAAAGAAATGTATACTACAGGGCCCCCATAAAAAAAAGTTTACTGCAGTGCCCCCCATAAAAGGAATGTCCATTGCAGGGCCCCTTCCTTTACAGAAATGTTCACACAGAGCCCCCTTGGAAAAAAAAAGTCTATGCTCACCTCTGTCTTCTCCCCGCGGCTCTGTCATCTCCTATTCCACTATTCCGGCCCGAGTGCGTCACATGTCTGCGACCCTGCCATGTCATATTGTATGTACCCAGGCAGCAAGAGGACAGAGCCGCTGGGCCGGGGAGAAGAAGCGAAAAGGTGAGTATAGAATTTTTTTTAACCCAGCGATCTTCATATAAGGCCCGGCTATACCTCCTTTATGAAGTTACACCATTGGGGTACAGTATAGGATGCAGAGACAGGAAAATCAGAAATGGGGAAAATGGTTACAGTACTCTAAAGATTAAACTGAGGAAAAATACAGTCTCTGAACATGAGGAGAAAGGGTTTTTTTTGTTTTTGTGTGCCTCCTCCTTATCAGGGTGGACGGGGGTAGGGAAAAGGGGAAGAATATATGCTTATTGTGGAATCATTTGTAATAATAATAATATAACTCTTTATTTATATAGCGCACACAGATTATGCAGTGCTGCACATAGCATGTCAAATTGGTCCCTGTCCCCATGGGGCTCACAATCTAAACAACCTAACAGTATGTTTTTGGAGTGTGGGAGGAAACCGGAGTACCCGGTGGAAACCCACGCAAACACGGAGAGAACATACAAACTCTTTGTAGATGTTGACCTGGTCGGGATTCGAACCCAGGACCCCAGTGCTGCAAGGCAGAAGTGCTACTCACTCAGCCACCGTGCCGCCCTCATTTGTATTGTATTTGAGGGATATATATGTATCTTCTCTTTTTATATGTGTCTTTTTTTAAATCAGAAACACACTAACTGATGCCCTTCAGTTCATGACATCCACAATACTGTTTAGAATGATGTCTAATTCAGATTGCACATAAGCAGAAAGGACCTATCAAACTCACTGTATTAGGGCAGATGAATGTGAAAATAGGTTGTGAGGCGTCCATTTTTAAATGGACCACGGCTTTTATTTTAACATACTGTAAAACCAATCTGTTTGGTAGAAGAGCATCTCCTAGTTAGAACTGCTTTTCACGGATCACTCATAGACGTTAGTCTATGAAGTCAAAAAACGGATACCAAACTTCTGCAAATCGGCTGTAAACAGCAGATGTTATAGTCTGTATATAGTGTTTTTTAGAAGATTTTGGTCACATTCACATTACCAGCCATGATAAAAAGGAAAATATGTTTTAATGTATATATTGAAAAACATGTATATAATTTCTAAAGAAGACCAGTTTCTTTTTGAGAGATTACTATAGCAAGTTCCCCAAATATATGCCCCTCCTTCAAAGAAAAAGGTGCCCTTTACTCAATAAGATGCAGATCTGTGTTTTACACAGATTTCATTAAAACGTACAAAATGCTTCAGTTTTCCTGAACATTCTAATCACTTGCTGATACAGTTGCCTCGACTTTACAACTTACTGTATTTTCTTTGGACTACAAGACACACTATTTACCAAGAAAAACTCTGGGTGAAAAGTGCCTGCGTTCTATAATCCAAAGGTTAGGAGGATCTAACCCTGCCAGACCCTCCTGTCCACTCTTCTGGAGATAAGGTGAAGCACTGATGAAGCATTTTGCCTGATTTCTCAGAGAACAGAGCCTCTACATTCTCTTTACTTCTCCTAGCATTCCGACAGTGGTAGGAGAACCTTACCTGACATCATTGGGTCATGTGACACCCTCAAGTCACATGACCCAGGAAGCAGGACACTGATTACATGTTACAAGCTGCCTGTGCTCTGCAGCTACTAGTGATGGGAATTACGGCTCTTCTTAGTGAGCTGGCTCATTAGGCTCCTCTCACTAAGAAGAGCCGTCTCTTCTGGCTCCTGAACAGCTCCCTACAAAATATACAATAGGGAGCCACAGGTCAGTCAATCACCCCACACCACTCCACTTTTAACCCAATTGTAACGGGTTAAAGGGGACGTGGTGAGCTGTTCGGGGCGGGGTTAAGTGAGCTGGCTCACATCGTTCACGAACAAGAGCCGGCTCTAGCAGCTACAGATTGTGAGTAGCTGGGGAGCTGCAGGAGAAGGGGAGGGCAGTGTCACAGAAAGGATAAAGAGCAGATGGTGCTATACCTGGTGCTATATGTGTGTTTGGGGGGGGTAAACTGAGAGGATGGGGAGCTGAGGGTATGTAGGGGTTTAGTAATTATAAGTGGTTGAAAGCTAATGGTGTGTGTGTGGGAGTTTTAATTTAGCAGAGCTATGCGTGTTTGTGCACAGATGTAGCAGTGCTATCTGTGTGCATGTTACATAGCTGTTTGTGTGGGAGCTATTGCAGAGATGTTAGTGTGACAACCAGAGAATTTTTATTGGTGTGTCTGATAGTAAAGTGCAGCTTATAGTCTGAAAAATATTTGTTCATTTGTGTGAAGGCCCACACAGTAGAACACTTCTCTTAGGAGGGTCCTTCTAGCATAAAGGGATAATCCAAAACCCAGGTAGGAATGAAATTAATATGTTTAGATATTTGATGTGTCTTTTATTCTTAGCTACAAGGATTTTTTTTTTTTGATGAAGCGTTTCACAAGATATAACTACAATGATTATTTATAGTACTATGCTACCTTATTGGAACAGAAGGCCCTTGGATGTCTACACCTTTTACACCATGTTTGCGAACTATAGATTTATACAGAACTGTGAAAATCTCCCTGTAAATAGACGCTAAATAAGAAGTAATTATACTGACTTGCGCATTTTCTTGGCAGGGTTATGGTGGTAAAGAGAGAAAATTCATTGCTACACAAGGACCAATGATCAACACAGTCAATGACTTCTGGCAGATGGTTTGGCAAGAAGATGTCCCGGTCATTGTGATGATCACCAAGCTCAAGGAAAAAAATGAGGTATATATTATTATCAAAAAATCATGAACATACAATTTTTTACATAATTGGTACTTCTTTGCTATTTCTGTTGTGGCCTGACTTGTTGACTTGTTTGTGTTGTTTGTTTTGTTACTTATTTGCTTTTTGGCGTAGGGAGGGACTTATGCCCAGGTAATGGCCACCATTTAGGATGGATTAAGTTAATATGAGGGTAGGGCTCTTTCGGGGGTTTGAGTTTAGGGGTAACTCCCCTGTTTGTCTTCCCTGAACCTAGTCCCTTCATTACACTGAGCTAAAACATTAATTAACACTTCAGGGCGCACACAAATCAAGGGATCCAGTAGGGGAAAGTGGGTCGATTCTTAATTGAAATGGACCATGGCTTTTTTTTAACATACTGTAAAACCAATCTGTTTTACCTCCACATTCAATGACTGCTCAATAGGATCATACATTTTTACTATAAGGAGCATTCTAACAACTGTTTTTATCTATCATGTTATCTCTATTGTGTATCATAAACAACTTTTTAGAATAGATGCCCAAGAATGTGTCAAGAATGTATAGATTTTTGCTGTCATGAAGGCTTTTAGCAATGTAATTGTTCCATCAAATATCATTTTATTATACATGTGAAGACTCTTGAGTTCTTTAATCATTTTCCCTTAAAAGGGGTTGTCCGAGTTTGTTAAAAAGTCTAGAGGTGGCCCGGAGGTGTGACCACCATCCGTTGGTGCTGTGCCCCTGTTTGTTTACAAACAGGCATGCTGGACAACTTCCAGCTGCCTTGCACACATACATTCATCCCCTGTCCCAACTATCAGAAAACAATTTCAGAATCATCTGGATACGCTAAAGCATTCCAAAGTTCTAATCACTTGTCAGGAAGGTGCAAAATAGCTATGTCCTTAGGGGATTTATTCCCAGAATACCCAGCAAAGCATGCATAGCCTTTATGGAAAAACACTTTCTTCCCAGAATGGAGAGATATTTTACTGGCATAGGCCTTTAATAATACAATGTTGTGTCTATGAGCCCTGATAAAAATATAAGCTGTAGGGTGTGGCATGGAAAAATTGCTATCCTGCTTAGCCGGTCAAGGCGTTCCGGTTCTCTAGGCTGGTTTGGTATCGTAACCAAGGTGCCCATATTTTGTGAAAGGTGTCGTGCTTCCTGCAGATTTTACTGAGTTGTTCTTCTAGGGTGCAGATTTTGTGTACTTTTGCTATCCATTGTGCAAAAGCTGGAGGGTCAATGGACCGCCATAGCTGTGGTATCAGCGGTTTTGCTGCAGCGATTGAGTCTGTCACTAGCAAGCTACGTCTTTCTATCCTGCTCCCTTCTGCTAGGTTGCAATGTTCCCCAGCCCCTGCTGAGCAAATACATCAGCTGTGCTGATGCTGTGATGTAAGGACAGTGATCTCACTAGGAATACATCCCTAACACTGGCAGCAGTCACCAAGTGCTATAGCCCACTGTATAAGCATACAGTGGATACATCTGTGCCATATGTTGTAACGACACATCAGGAATTTGCCCGATGTGTCCTTAAAACGTATAGTAAAAAATGTTTAAAAAAGTATACCACATGCTAAAAATTTTAACATCACATTTTCACTTAGTAATTTCTTTTTTGTCACATTTGATGAAGAGTTGCACCATACCTCTAACATTCTCTAGATGCATATGAAGAACACATTTACTACTAATAATTCCTATGAATGTCTCCACTTTCTCCTTGGTATATTGTTTGGCTCCTGTGTAAGGCCTGCTTCTATGCATATTGCCTATTCCATGTCCATCTATAGAGAGTGGACTGGTCAGGGTACAACTGTATTTTTAGACCTTTGTTTTCCCATGTTTATCTTTTCCCTTAGATTCATAGGGAGGAGTAGAGGCGGCAGATCAGATAATGTGACAATGTGAACATTTCCACAATGGGTGGCTGCTGAACTTTTCAATGTTTTCTTTCCCCTAATCATCTTATAAGGGAGCTTGTCACAATATTTCAGACAGGGATTTTGCTGCGCCCATGCATGTAGCTCACTCCAGTGCCTCTTGATATTACTTGGTAGAAAAGCTGCACAGGTCAGTTGGACATAGCAGATTCATAGACATCTTCATTTTTTGCTGTTGTATATGTGTGTATGAGCAGTTTTATGTTAATCATTGTTGTATGATGAAGATATAATAGTTGTCACTTTTCAGGAAAATATTTGACAATGTTGTGTGCACGGTAACCATTAGAAATGTTTGCAGATCAGTGATACTGTTTGTGTCTATCAGGGGATGTTCCAATAATATTCATTCAATGAATGACAAACATATGCATCTTTATTTTCTGTGCCGTATAAGCCATTAAAATGGTCTATTGACTGCAGTTGGCAAGGCTACACCATGTGCATGTTATGTAGGTTAAACACAAATGTATAATAACATATACATAATATTGTACATATGAACACAGGGCCAAGCAGATATTTAACCACAGCGCATACATTATATAAAGGTTGACTTTAGGGTGGTCTTACCACTGTACAACCTTATTAGCATATGTAAATAGTATATTAGGGTATGTCAAATGACACATATTGTATAACATTGTATTTGAGATAACGATTATATTCTTTTCCACAGAAATGTGTCCTCTACTGGCCAGAAAAGAGAGGAATATATGGAAATGTGGAGGTGCTTGTTAATAGTGTCAGTGAACATGAATACTATACAATTCGAAATCTCACATTGAAGGTAATGCACTAAAAGGGTCATAGTTGGATGTGTGAATGTAGCATCATTTGTTATAATACATCCTCCCATTATGAATGTTTCTTCAATTGCACCTGTTGCCATGAAAACATGGATTCATTGGATGGAATGAAACACTGGTTCAAGGCACTATTCACAGGCCAAAGTGCAATTTTAGCTGTATAAAAAATATCAACTTAATACATTTAATGATGATGTGTGATGATCTGTCAGGATTTAGCAGTATAATCACAAAAGGTGTCAGGGCTTTACTATCACCATGCACGGATTCTGGCATTCTGCATAAGCAATCAGACAGGATCTGCTGACATCCAATAGGTATGTGGGCCACCTGCAAGTCCTTGAGATCTAGTCATGGGTGAAATGCAGATAACATTTTTACCAGGACATATTGGTGTCTCTGAGTGCCTCTTTCCAGCAGTAAAGATCCATTCTGAGCCACTCAGAGCATTAAGGTATATGGATAGATGGATAAATACCTGTCTCATGAACTAAGTTGCATATATTTTGGGGCAGATGACTAATCCTGACTAATACTTATACATTGTACATTAAGACTAGAATAATTTTATGATATTACATGACATCTTTTTTTCTTATCTTACATAAACTATTTGCTGGTCTACTTTACAACACAAGTCAGAATATTTCTAGTTGCCCATGGAAACCAATCACAGTTCAGCATTCATTTCTCCAGTGCTCATCAATATTTTAAAGGAGAGCTGTGATTGATTGCCATGGGCAACTAGAAATCTGCCCCAATGTGCTGTATTACAAACATTACAAAAAGTGGCTAAAACAATAATTGTGCTACCGGATATGTACACCTCTGTTGGTGCACATTCTGCCTCCAAGAGTCTCTTAGCTGTACATAGGGGAAACATTTAGGGGGGTATTTATTATGGCCTTTCAAATAGAAAGCTGTTTGTGTTTTTTTTTTCTCTCTGTGCCTCTTGCACCTGAATTTATGAAGTGTCGGCGCCATTATATTGGTGTTTTCCAATAGTCTCAACTTGTTCTTTTTTTGGGAGCAAAATTTTGGCGCCGCTTGTGAAGCCACCAGTTTTCTGGCGCTTCTATTTTTCAAACACATTTTTTGGTGCAAGTTGTGGCACAAAAGTAGCCCAGCTGGTCTAGGGTGTTCCAAACCTTTCAGCCCATGCGCCACAAACTTACACCCCACTGAAAAATATAGCACGGTTCTAGCGCCAGCCTGTGCCAAAATTAATAAATGCCCCTCTTAAAGTCTTGCCTAAATAGAATGCACATATATTGGTACCATTTATTACTAGAATATTTTCACTAATGCCAGCTGAAAATCTGCCTCGAATTTTGACATTTCATAAAGGCAGCATGCACCACTGAAATCTGTCTACCACAGAAAAAAGTCACACAGCAGAATGCAAACATTTACAATTAAATTTTAATTAAAAAACACAAATAAATGCACCTGAACTCCAAACTTCAGGTGCAGCAGCCTTTATAAATCACTGCCAGATATATGTATGGTAAAAATAGAAATGTCAAAATTAAAAAATATTCTGATAAATGTTACCTCTTCACTTTTTCTATAGATAACTACAGTAATATAAACAATTATACCCTCGTCCTTCCCCTCCACATTTTTTTCTATTTATATGTCACATAAAGGAAACCTGTTTAGGTAACATAAGTGCCACAATTAAAGTTGTTTTCTGACTAGAGAGAACCCCTTTTAGGAACCCGATCAGCAGATCACTGCAGTTGGCTTTTACTGTACCAAGAATAGACAGAGTAGACAAAGAAGAGTAAGGGGTGGGAAGTAGACTAATAAAAAAAACTTCCAGAAAACCCCATTAATAAATTTTTCTAGGATAACAATGTTGATAACATAAGCATAAAATAGTTCCACAATATCAGTTTTGAGGAGACTAACACCCAGCACTTTCACAGGTCACCTGTACTAAGCACTTGATAAACTGAGAATGGAACAAGAAGCAGACAGCTCCAATCTCTATTCTCAGTGTAATTGCTCAGCTCCTATTCAAATGATTGAAATATTATCTGCAGTAACCTGGACTGGCCTCTACAATGGGAACAGAGCAGTCTGCTTCATAATCTGAAACATCTGACCTATGCAATGTTGGGTCTTGGACTTTCCTCAAGCTGACAGTGAAGACCTTTTCTATAATTATTTTTACTCAATTTTGATTGCATAGATGATACTGTGAGGAATGACTATGTCCCTTAAATTAATGCCATGATAATAAGCTACTTAATGTTAATATATTATAATACATCTGTATAATAGCATCTTTTTTTTCAGCAAGGAAGCCAGTCACGCATAGTGAAGCACTACTGGTACACCTCCTGGCCTGATCACAAGACTCCAGACAGTGCTCAACCTCTCCTTCAACTCATGTTGGATGTCGAAGATGACAGTAAAACTTTTACAGGCAGGGGTCCAGTGGTAGTACACTGCAGGTAATATCTTCTATCATTCTAGAATTCATTTTTTCAGTTCTCCATTTTTAACATTAAATAATTTCTTGCATTGAATTTTATGCATCCTCTCATTTTTGTAGGATGTTAGGCAGCCTATAACACGACAGGGCATTGAAGGGAATGAGCTCCATTGCACAGCAGATTTGCATTGTTACTTTGTACAGGCTATAATATCTTTATTTTTTTTTTGAGGGCTGCAAGGAGAAGAGGAAGTCTTTTTTAGGGAGTATTTTTAGGGAGGCTCTGCTAGACATTTAATTAATGAGAGAAAGCTTCTGGAAATTTTATCAAGGAGGGAGCTGTTCTGGACAATTTATTAATGAGGGACCTTAGCTGGACATTTTATTAATGGAGGGGTTTTGTGGTCATTTTATTAATGAGGGGAAGCTGCTGGATATTTTATTCATTAGGGGGATACTATGGACATTTTATTAATGAGTCGGCTGCTGTGGATATTTTATTAATGAGGGGGCTCTGCTGGACACTTTATTAATAAGTGGAGTTTGCTACTGGACATTTTCATAATGAGGGGAGGCTCTTGGACATTTTAAGGCTGTATTTCCCACCCTAGGCTTATACTCCGCTAATATGTTTTCCCTTTTTTTGTCGGCTTACAATACAGTATATTTAGTAGTCTTTTTTATTTTTCCCAATTTGAGAAAATCTCATTTGTTTTTGTATCGACATCTTTTCAGAGGCTTAACTTTCATAGTTTTCTGTTGACAGAGCTGGTTGAGGACTATTTTTTTTAACACAAGAGTTCTTTTCTATTCAAAAGTTCAATTCAATAGTATCCGTTTGGGGAGAGTAACTTTTTAGAACTTTTTTTGAAAAGGGATTTGATGAAAAATCTAAATTTTTTCCCTTTTTTTTTCTGGCATTCACCAAGCAGGTGATATTTCAGATTTATTGTTGCAGACACAGCGATACTAAATATGTGGGGTTTTTGTGGTTTTCTACTTTACATGATTTATATTTGTAATAGTGGTATTGTTGGAACTTTCTCTTAGATTCGCCCTCTAAGATACACTGGGGTTCCAATCCAGGGGGACTAATGCATGCGGAATCCCTACAGGGGTATAAACAGATGATCGGTTGAACTGATTGTTATTCATCAAAAATTGTAGATTCACACTGAAGGCATCGGAACTAGGAATTAACACATGTGGAATTAACAAAAAAGTGTGAAACAACTGAAAATATGTCTTGTACTCTAGGTTCTTCAAAGTAGCCCCCTTTTACTTTTATTACTGCTTTTCATACTTTTGGTATTCTCTTGATGAGCTTCAAGGTTTAGTCACCTGAAATTGTCTTCCAACAGTGTTGAATGAGTTCCCACTGATGCTTAGCACTTGTTGACCCTTTGCCTTCAATCTGCAGTCCAGCTCACCCCAAACCATCCCGATTGGGTTCAGATCTAGTGACTGTGGAGGCCAGGTCATCTGGAATAGCATCCCATCACTCTCCTTCTTGGTCAAATAGCCCTTAAACAGCCTGGAGGTGTGTTTGGGGTCATTGTCCTTTTGAAAAGTAATGGTCCAACTAAATGCAAACGGAATAGAATGCCACTGCAAGATGTTGTGGTAACCATAGTGGTTCAGTATACCTTCAATTTTGAATAATTCCCCAACAGTGTCACCAGCAAAGCACCATCACACCTCCTTCATTCTTCACAGTGGGAACCAGGCATGTAGAGTCCATTAGTTCACCTTTTCTGCATCACACAAAGACACGATGGTTGGAACCAAAGATCTCAAATTTGGACTCATCAGACCAAAGCACAGATTACCACTGGTCTAATGTCAATTCCTTGTGTTCTTTAGCCCAAACGGGTCTCTTCTGCTTGTTGCCTGTCCTTAGCAGTGGTTTCCCAGCAGCCATTTTACCACGAAGGCTGCTGCACACAGTCTCCTCTTAACAGTTGTTGTAGAGATGTGTCTGCTGCTAGAACTCTGTGTGGTATTGACCTGGTCTGTAATCTGGGCTCCTGATAACCTGCGATTTCTGAGGCTGGTGACTCGGATGAACTTATCCTCCGCAGCAGAGGTGACTCTTGGTTTTCCTTACCTGGGGTGGTCCTCATGTCAGCCAGTTTCTTTGTAGCGCTTGATGGCTTTTGCAACTTAGGGACACTTTCAAAGTTTTCCCAATTTTTCGGACTGAGTGATCTTCATTTCTTAAAGTAATGATGGCCACTCATTTTTCTTCACTTAACTGCTTTTTCTAGCCATAATACAAATTCTAACAGTCTATTCAATAGGACTATCAGCTGTGTATCCAAATGACTTCTGCACAACACAACTGATGGTCCCAACCCCATTTATAAGGCAAGAAATCCCACGTATTAAATCATTCTGGTGACTACCTCTTGAAGCTCATCAATAGAATGCCAAGAGTTTTCAAAGCAGTAATCAAAGCAAAAGATGGCTTCTTTAAAGAACCTAGAATATAAGACATATTTTCAGTTGTTTCACAGTTTTTTGTTAAGTATATAATTCCACATGTGTTAATTCAAAGAGTTGATGCCTTCAGTTTGAACCTACAATCTTTATATTCATGGATTACAGAAATGAGTGAGAAGGTGTGTCCAAACTTCTCTCTTCTGACTAGCCAGTTCTACTAAGGGAACTATCGATGTTGGCACAAGTAAAAACAACTGTATAGCAGTATATTGTGACTATACTGCTTTTATATTACAAATTGCCTAATGACATCTATGGATTCCCAGCTGTCATTATATAGCAGGTCCCAAGATGTCAGTGCATCGATTCGTTGCCCTCCATTAAGCAAGGTGCTGATCGGCTTTTAAAGATGGTGCAATACTGTTGATTGGCACAGTCATACCTGTCCAAAGCACCTAACAGGTTAACTGCTGCAATCAGTGTCAGCACTGACCAAGGCAGGTACCGGTCAGTGCTGACTCCTGTCTTTGTATGGAGAGGGCTCAGTCCATGAGCCCTCTTCTTATAACACTTCACCACCACCCAACCTGTTTTTGCTTTGGCTGGTCATGAAAGGGTTAATAGAAGAAAAAGCTTTATTACCACAATGCAGGGAAATTTTTACTGTATCAGAGAAAAGTGTTCCTGTCTTAAATAGCAAGGAGAGTGATTAGGGAAAGATGTTTCAAATGGACTGATTGTGAGGTTAACGTGGTCTAGTGTTGGGTGGGGATGGTAGATTATGTTTGATGAAGATTAACTGCTTAGAATTTTTTGAGTATAAAAATCAATAAAAAATAATGTTTAAAAAAGGGCAAGAAAACAATAAAACATAACACATCTATTACTGTACTATCAAAAATTATGTCACTGCTTATATACACCCCCTACCTACATAGAGCATGCCTAGAAAACTCCAATATTTTTTTTCACAAATCAGTAACTCCTGTCATGTAAAACAACTTTGGCTATTTATATATTATGTGCAGTAGTTTCTTAGGTATTCTCAATATATACACCTGTGATTCTTACCTCCTCTTTCCGTGCTCATTATGTCTGTGAATCTGTCGAGTATTTACACAAAAGATAAAGGACATTTTCAGAGAGGGTTGGGGCTGTTGCTCCCTACTCACTCTGGAGGGAGAAAGGGGAGATCATGTGATAGTCTCTGTCTGTAGCTAGCAAGGGAGCCTTTTGCCTGAGGCTCTGTTGATGCAAAGGTCTCCTGCAAAGAATAGTGAGGTAGGTCTCCCTCATTTATATCACCCAACCGTCCTGGATCCAGCGGGACAGTCCTGGATTTCTGGCTTTCTCCCACTGTTACTGGACATTAGTTCCCTGCTTCATCACTGTGCCTCTGCGTATGTAGGCAGAGATACACACAGCAGCAGGAGAGGAAAACAGGATATCAGTGGGGAAACGGGGAGAGATGAGTAACTGTATTTATTGTTTTTATTATTACAAAGCTATAAGGTAAAGGAGAGGTGAGGGGCCACAGTATGAGAGACAGGAGAAGAGGGGCCACAGTTTGAGATTTAGGAGAAGAGGATGTGAAGGAGATGCTGACAGTTAGAACACGCTAAAATACTATTGTACAGTATTGAATTGAAGGTGTGATGAAGGTATTGCACCTTCTAGTCCCCTCAAGGGATAAAATAACATTTTTTTTAAAAAAAGTAAAAATTCACTGTTTTGGAAATATAAAACAAAACAAAATAAAACAACAAATTTCCCTTCATTCCAATCAAACAGTTTAAATGTAATTAAAAAAAATTACTAAAATACCTTTATATTTGCCCCATGTATAAATATAATCTTTAATTTATTCCTCAATTCCACAAATATGTTACAAATGTGATCAAAAAGTCACAAATTAAAGTTCCAATCAAAATTAAAGCATGTCATACAAAATAAAGGCTCCAACTAGTTTCATTGGTGGGAAAATAAAGATAAGACTTTATGAAGATGGCGATTTTTTAAGAATAGCGTCTTCATTGTATAGAACTGGCAAATTGAAGCAAATACTGTATATTAATTGGGTATCCTATGAATAGTAGTGAACCATAGAATAAAGATGGTATTTATGTCCTATTGTAAATGGTGCAAAATTTAAAATTAAAAAATAAATGTCCAAATAAGTGTTTTCTTTTTCATCCTTTCCAGAAAAAATGAATAAAATTCAATCAATAAATTATGTGCACCACAAATGGACACCACCAAAATGTAAACCTCGTTTTAATTTAAAAAAAACAATTCCTGCAACAAACATTAAAAAATAAAAAAAAGTTACGGCTTTTAGATTTCGCTATTGCCCACATCCTGAAGACCAAAGAAGGCTGAGCCCTCTAAGGGTGAATGCAAAGTGAATACATATCTTGCAACATTAGAAATCTAGGAGTAGAAATCAACCAATTAACCATCTAGATTCCCCCAAAGCAATGTTTGTGTTTTTTTTGCTGACAGCACATTTGACATGAATAATTCTGACCAGGAGGCTTTGTATAGATGCTCTTTATTTGGCCCACAATGAGAAGAACAGCCTGTATCCTAACAAGTGTAAGATAATTACTCCTTCAGGAGCACATTGCATGTCTATGACCTCTCATTAACTTCAGAAGTTATATTTTTCTTTCATACAGTACACTCCATATCCTGACTACATACAAGATGTTTTCCTTTGCAATACGCACTTCCTGTACAGGAGGTACATTGGAATGTGGCAAGGAAATATGGAATGTCCATAGAAATGCATTTTCGATGATGAAAGCAACATATGTAGCTTTATATGTACACCTTGAATGTATCTGCTTTTAGGCACAAGACAAACATCTTGGTATGCTTGTGCACTGTTCTGTATTCTAACAATAACAGTTATTGCAATTATCTATTAGTATACAAAACATCAGATGTAGGCAAGAGAAAAGAACAAGACTATGCTAGTTTTCTATCTGTAGGTGTCTATGCTGACATATCAGGTGCTATAAGTAACATAAATGGGTGTATTTTTTAGCAGCACAGCAACAAAAACAACTCTGAAATGAGACTTGCATGACTACAGAGAAAAAATGTCTAAATGTGATTCATGGTTTGTCATCTATTTTACATAGGACATAGTCGAATACTTTGACAGTATCAGAAGGGCTAGGGCCCGCTAATGTTGCAGTACTAAGTACTAAGTCATATACAGGTGAAGGATACAGTATAATTTGGAATAGTGGCCCATGGTACCAACAAAAATTGTTGTGACCAAGAAAAGAGGGTTAGATTTCTTTTAAGAAGCAGCAGTGATTCACTCCAGGTGGATCATGACCACTGAAATGATTGATTGATCCATCAGAACCTGCCCTTGGACTGCAGGAGCACCCAAATGCATTGCTGCTCTCCAGCACAAACATATTTTATTTAAAATATCCCTTTAAATTCTTAAACAGAGAACAACTATTTCATGGTATATAGTAGATTATGACTATTCTTCATTTCAAGATTAGAAATGACATAAGCACCTTATAAATTATTGTCTTTTTCTTTTCAGTGCTGGAATAGGGAGAACTGGCTGTTTCATTGCTACATCCATTGGCTGCTATCAGCTGAAAGAAGAAGGAGTTGTAGATGTATTAGGCATTGTCTGCCAGCTAAGAATGGACAGGTAAATGCAGATCATGATAAGTATTGTAAATTTAACAGAGAAAAAAGTAATTTCTTTACCATATAGACATGTAAAACGTACAATATTTGTCTACATGTCCCATCCAAAGAGCAGTATTTCTTTAATATGTACATGTATCATGGGTATATAATACTATACAATAAAGTCCCTGCTGCAACAGTCTGTGAAATCTCTGCTTCAGTACAAAGATTAAGCCACATGCTATCTTTAGAAAGATAAAACATAAAGGATGCTTCTAAAGTTGTAAAGGTTTGCATTTGGTGAGTCTTAAATTTTTATTATAGATGCCAGGTCCCACCAAATACAGATGACCTATACTAAGGCCATCAATGTTTATGATCTGTAAAAATCTGCTAAATATCTTAGACCTTTCTCAAAGTTTTGGAGCTGTTGTAGAAAGAAATCCGCCTTTGATGACTTACTACAAGTATAAAACTATGACATATTTTTTAAACAGTACCAGTTCTTTAGAGTAGACATTGTATTGGGTGCTTGTTACTTTTAGTATATTGTTACCTTTAAAGGAGTGTTATAGAATCTACTTTCCATGGCATAGAACCAGGTCAGGTGGGGTACCAGGCCATTTGTTTATTTTAGTTTGCCTTGACTGAGATCAAGTACTATGTACAGTTGTTTGTGTTCCAGTGAAGATAATAGCTGTTTCTCCTTCTGATAACGCAATAGTGATGACCAGAGCTTGACACTATAGGACCACTTTTGGTTTACTAGGTACTTAATCTACAGTAGGTATTAAAAAGTACCCATTCCAGGTGCTTTGTACTACCTTGCAGTGCAAAACGAATTAAAGCCTAGTAAATGCAACCCAGTACCATACAGGTTTCCCGGTAAATATTATCACACATTATTGCATATTAAATAATAATGTGATTAATTGATCTACTTGTAGCATTTTATTATTTTTATATGGGTAAACGCTGTATGTAATTTTGGCACAATATTATTTATGATTTCACACGTAAGAAATAAAATGTATCTATATTTAGTCAAATAGTATATTATATGCCATGAGGTTGTATTCACATTGTGCACGCCCTACAGTACATGGACATGAGTTCACACAGAAAGTAGGCAGCTTTTCCTGTCATTTCCCGAACAGACTGAAATGCATCCTGTCAAAATGAAAGTTGAAGGACAAAATTCTGCTACCACAGACTATTTCTGAGAATTATATCTCCACATCTGAATATGTTCAGTCGCTTAAATGGTTATATTCATGGGCTTATCTGAATAAGACAAAAGTGCTTATTGGACATCCATATATATTAAAGATCTAGGTGTAATACCATATTTTTCTCATGCTGGCACTTCAGGGTAATTAGACATTTACTTCCAGGCTTCCTCACATATAATTGGTCCATGATTAGGGCACCAATGGGTCGCTGACTCCACCCCCTGTCGCTATAGACTCATCATTTCGTAGACTTCTGCTCCCACCCCGACTCCATCCAACCCATAATAGAAGGGGGAGATGAGGGGCCACAAAAATGGCACGGAGATGAGAGGCCACAATATGTGGGAGAGATGAAAGGGGTCACAATATTAGGGAGTGATTATAGGGGCTTCAATATAAGGAAGGGCTACAATATGAGTGAGAGATGAGAGGGACCACAAAATGAGGGGCCACAATATGAAGTGGAGATGAGGGGCCACAGTATGTGCAGGATATAAGGGGCCACAGTATAAGGGGAAGATAAGGGGCTACAATGCGATGGGGAGATGAGAGGACACAATATAAAGGGGAGATTATGGGACCACAATATGAGGGAGAGATAAGAATCCACAATATGAAGAGGAATTCAGGGGTCACACTATGAAGGGTAGATGAGAGGAGTCACAATATTAGGGGGTGATGATGGCGACCATAATATGAGGGGGAGCTGATGGGTCACATTATAAAGGAGAGATGAGAGAGGTCACAATATAAGTGGGACATGAGGGGCCACAAAATGAAGGGGCAATAAGGGGCCACAATATAAGGGGGAGATGAGAGGCCGCAATGTGTTTGAGATAAGGGGCCACAGTATGAGGGGCCACAGTATGAGGGAGAGATGAGGGGCCACATGATGAAAGGGACATGAGGAGACACAATATGAAGGGCATATGAGGTGACACATTGTGAGGTGGAAATGATAGGGCCACAGTATGAGGGAGAGATGAGAGGCCACAATTTGATAAGGAAATGAGGGGCCATAATATGAAGCTGTGATGAGAAGCCAAAATGCGAGGGGGAGATAAGATGAGCCGCAATATGAGGGGGAGATGAGGGGCCACAAAATGAGGGGGAGCTAAGAGATAACAATAAGTGGGAGAGATGAAAGACGAGAAAATATTAGGGAGAGATAATAGGGGCTTCAATATGAGGAGGGGCCACAAAATGAGTGAGAGATAAAAAGGGCCACAATATGAGGGGGGATAACGACAACAATATGATGGGGAGATCAGAGGAACCACAATATGAGGGGAAGATGAAGGGAACCACAATATGAGTGGGAGATGAGAAGAGTGACAATATGAGGGAGAGATGAGAGGCGCATACCCTTAGTAAATGAGCCCCACTTCCTCAAATGAAAAAACGCTCACTTGCAAGTTACTACTCCTTCTGGCAGGGAGCCAGGTAGGCTAAAAGAGTTCATTTTCTGGTGATCGGAAGCATGCACTTTTCTTAACTAGCAGCGTGGGCAATAGTTGGCACTTTGCTATGGGAACCTATCATTAGGTTTATTTGCGAAAATCTGTTGATTTTTGGCAAACCAAAATTGGGTTTCCTTTATTAAATCAAAGAAATGTTGATAATTTTATATGATGTTATGATATAATTCTAATTAATCGAATACATTTTTTAAAATTAAAAAATAAACACATATGTTAAGTGTTAAGACACTGTAAGATAATGTAAAGCAATTACAGGAAAAGATATGATGCAAAATGCCAGGATACAACCTGGTCAGAAAAAATGAAGCCAAATGGGAGACTACTGCATATTTATACTACCTATGTAATGATATCCTGGTCAATGGTGCTGGTAAGTTACAGGGATGCTCTAGGGCCACAGGACTTCCCAGGTGGTGTCTGTGCTTACTACCATACGGATTGTTCTCATTATTATAAAGACAGCAGAGCAGGTGGAAAACATTATTTTGGAAATGTCACTGTTCTTGCACACACCAAACTGTTAGATATCACTATAGGATAACCTGCTGTTGTTGTATTTCTTCTTATGATGCTTTATCTGCTTTTCCTTAACAGAGGTGGAATGGTTCAGACAAGTGAACAGTATCAGTTTGTGCACCATGCCCTGAGCCTTTATGAAAGTCGACTCTCTACAGAAACCGTTCAGTGAGATGCTGGGAGTTTAAGCAATTGAGATCTTTTTAGGTAATGACCTGAATTACTGACCAGCAGTTTCTTGAAGGAGTAAAGTAGGCTCCATGGACAAGACTGTAGATGCAACATGGGAGGAAATGTCGGAAAGCCTGAGACAATTAGATGGACAATGATGTGTCATTGAATGTACCTGTAATGGAAGTTTCTGCAGGAAGCAATGGACGGTTTAGAAGATGTAACATGGATTCTGCGTATGTTACTGAAAGGCGGATATATACCTATGAAATAGGGTGTTCTGCCGCACAGAATGTACGTACTACTGCTCCAGACACAGTGGCTGGGTATTTAACGATTATTCAGTGTATAAGAAATAAACGTTTGCAACCTTTGTGTCTTGTAAATGGACTGTCAGTTGTCACTCTGTTAAGTGCTATTACTTATTATGTGGTGAATTTGTTTCCTGCCCACATAAGACTATTGCTGCTAGTGTTCTCTGTACTATGACTAGTTGATTTTTAAATCCATAATATTTCTTTGTTTTTATCTAAAAGGTTCCAAAATGGTGAACATTTTATATGGAGATGTGTTCTTGTTCTCTTAGCAGTTGTGAATTTCCAGCAGGATATATAACAGAGCACAATGTACATTGTGGATATGCATTTTCTGTAGACTGTGGGTTGTACTACTTGCTGCGCCTCTTCTCCAAATCTGAATACAGTGTATTTGTAAATCCTGTGAGTAATTTTACCAACTTTATAGCATTTATTGAATTTGCAAGAAATAAACCTGTTGTCTGCAGTCCAATAAATTGGTTCCATAGTTGTTTGTAATGCAATCCTTTATATAAGGTCTTCTATTAGTCATCTCCAATCTGTGCCTCTACATATTTATCAAATACTGAGAGTTGTAGCTTTTAGAGATGACCAAACCAGCATCCTCCGTTTGGCAGCTTTGCCTAGCCTGGACTCGCTGCTTGATTGGCTGCAGAGCCAATGCCCCTAGCAACTAGGCATGAACGTGATTGGCCAGTTGGACACCTGGTAGACAAGTTTTATAAGGCTACATGCACATGGCTGTAAATTTTGGCCATGAACTTACCACACAAACAGCAGCTAGCTCATGGCCCCCATAGACTTGTATTGTGCACAGTCACAATGCAGTTAGTCACAGTGCATGCACCATGTATCGCTGCACTGTGACTATGTCCTATGGACATCAGCGAGAATAGTGGTGGTTTTGGCCACCGATGTCTAGTGGCCAAAACCATAGTGTGCATAAAACCTAATATTGGTCTTAAGTAACTCAATTAAGAGGGGTCGAAAATGCAAAATGTATCCACTCTATCACACATTGTATCATCGATTGTATATCATCTCCATACAGTCTTTCTCCCCCTTCCCAGTGTGTTTTTTTTAAAATACTTTAAAGTGGAAGAAAAGCTGTAATCATGTAAACTACTACATAGATGTCCAAAGACTAGTGAAGAAGAAGAATCCCCATAGAAGCCGGTTAAGCTGTGCCTTTCACCAGTGCGGGTCAATAATTACAGCTATATAAAAACCACCTTTCACTCATCTCTCAACCACTCTACACCAATATGCAGCTAATAGCACTTTCAGGATATAATGCAATACAAATAGCACAGCAACAAGTACTAGGGTAAATGTGTTAAGAATTATGATATTAATAATAAAGTTGTATGTATGGTAAACCATTCATATATTTATCTTTTTATTCACCATGGCTATTACATTCTTTTTTTCACAAATACAGAACCTTAAAAGTGTGAGAAAACATTGGCAATGTTTATATGCCAGAAAATGGGCATCTATTCTTTATAACAAATCATTTAATTATATCCTATACATGTATTTTGATATATTTTTACATTTCTATAGTCAGTAGAAATCTAAGGCAATGAACAACTTCCTTTTTTCAGTGTGAGAGGCACAATTATATAAGAACATATTGCACCCCCTCCAATGCAGGTTGCTGGGTTATAATAATGTGCTTGTTTTGCAGTCTTAGTTGCTCTGCTCCGAGACCTCTGTACAAGGTCCAGACACAAACATATACATAGATATTAAATCAATGCTGAAGACTCAGGCAAGCTGCTGCAGAGTCCCCAAAACAATTGAATAGAAGGAAGTTCTCGTCACTGACTTTTCCCTCTGTGAAGGCTCATTTCCTTCCTAAAGTTAGCTTCACTTATCTAAGTTGCTGGACCGAAGTATGGAGTGACTACAAGGTGGAAAATGGATGCATTTTTACGTGTTCTGCTGGTGATCTACTTATTTTACGGAATAACAGGTAAGTGAGGGATCCAGGTGGGAGGTATTGATATAAAATTGAAGGGTTGACCAGGGAACATGTTTATATAAATGGTTCATATAGACATTACATTGCATGTGTCACATTAGCTATGTGTCAAGGCAGGAACTCCAGCAGACTAAATAATCTATAGTGGTAGTGTCTGTGATTTCATAAAGCTGTAAGGCCTCAGCAACCGAATGATGATACTGTCATCCAATGCCAGGACCAATAAAGAGGACTTCAATGTTTTGGGAACATGCGTGCATCATTAAAGAAGCTGGAGTTTAAGCTATAAGTAATATGTGTGCTTTGAAATAAGGTAATATTCAAATATGTTTTCCAGGATGGGACAAGGAAATATATAAGTTATGCAGAGTAACTTGCCCTAAGCTTGGCCTATGTTGGGGATATGGTCTCTCAGTACTGTCCCACTATTTAGTGTATCCTGTATATTTATAGGGAGTTAAGTGACTTTTGATCATATTGTCATCTCTAGGTGGCACTGTTCTTTGATAGCATACTGATAATCCATTTTTATACTTCACGAGAACACATATTTATGTAAGTGCATAACTAATGAATTAGAGTATAGCATAAAACTAAATATAGAGTCATCGCGATACTCCAGATAAATATATATGTACAGTATATATTTATATATATTTTTACATAGAGGATAAGGTTTTTAAACATGGTGGGAAATATAACAATCGACATTGGTATATCCAATAACCTGCTACATAACGGTAATGATTTAATCATTCAATACTTCCAGTAACCTGGAATTACATTAGCTTCATTATGGATATTATATTAATGTTGCATCAATATATTATCAGCATCCTCTGCATTTACATAGTGGACTTTACATGGCTGCAGTGGACACTATAATAATAACTAGAATTTTAATGCAGGTAAGTGTCAGTACAAGAACAACTTCATTTTTGACCCCATTTAGTTCAATTCAGCAGATAAATTTATATAAATCTTACCGGATTATGCAACTCTATATCCACGGTGGCAAAAATGTATACATCAACAACACACCACAGATTTTACCACGTTTTTATTTATTCAACAAAAATGAAGACAAAATGGAAAAGTCATGTATGATACACTGAATGTCCCCCTCTTGCACACCTAGCCACTTTTGGAATGGAGAAATGAGGACAGGAGAAGCAACATTCGTAGCGCTTCACAGTAAATCATTATGTCCTAAGCCACACCTTTTGCCCAGCCCCTTACCCTGTCCCCTAGTATTACCACACAATATACCAGTATATGAACATTTATTGTCCCCACCCTGTATAATGATCCCATTAGCGGCCCCCGCATAGCAAAATGGCCTCTTCTTGTATCCACCCCCAACTCTGTATAATAACTGCTTCCTGTGACCTCTAATATAAAGTTATATCTGGTCCCTTGGCCTAGTTGATGCCCCTTTTCTGCATCCCCCATTTGTCCCCACATTATAATTTATACTACCCTCCTTTTCTGTAACCTATCCCCTGGCTTATAAACTCTGACCTCCCTTCCCTCACGTTGCAGGATCCCATGTGATACTTACATTTTCCCATCCTCTGGTGCAGGTCTGTCTTCATCTGTGATTGCATTGTGTGATATGTCAGCAGGACAAACCCTAAGTTACAGGATTGTCCAACTGAGACGGTTGGGAGGTATGCATAATTGACTCAATGGGGGAGATTTATAGGAGAACTGGCATACAAGACCTGAAGTAGTCGCAATTACCAGTGAACCACCAGTAATTATGATTATTTCCCCTGTATGCCAGCAACAAGCCGAAAGGCATGAAAGGGGGCACGTCTGGTCGTTCCTACCCAGGTAAGTTTGAAGGCTTACCGTAGGAATAGAAGCTGCTCTGCCCGGAGAGCCAGGGATTTTATCATAAACAAGAACACAAGTTTCGGCATATGTAATCTTCACCCAATGTGGATGTACAGCCCAAATCATCATTCTTCTGCCACCATGTTTAGCTGTGTTAGGTTTTGAAAAACACAGTAATTTGCATTATAGTCAAACATCTCACGTTAGTCTTGTCTGTTCAAAAGACTTGTTACCTGAGATCTCTGGGTCTGTTCGGATGGAGCATTGCAATTTTAGTGCTGCCATGATTTTTTAAAGAAAGTTGCTTCCTCCTAACATCCATCTATACAAGCCTTACCTGCTCATACTTTTTCTAATTTTATTGTCTTGAACATTTAACATGGTAACTTCAAAACTCTAAAGCGGATAGTTAGCAATTTCTTTGCAAAGACCTTGGAATGAATTTGCTAGAGCATCCACAACCAGAAGCCTGGCCATCTTTAACTTGGGAATAATCTTTTCTCAACATAGAATGAGAAACTTCAAATTTTTAGAAATTACCTTATAACTCTTACCAGGTTCATGGGCAGTTACAATTGCTGTGATAATCGTAGTGATGTCTTTTTTCCTTGGCACTAGGATATAACACACATATCTGAACGCACTTGCCAAAATTTTGCAAATTGTCAAAACTAGATGGTCATACCTTCTGATGATCAATTAATGGAGGGCATTTGATTAGCATCACTTGGCTAATACATACCTTCTTTAATTCTATAGCAGCAAAAAGGATGTACAAACTGCGATTGGAGCTGAGACCAATTGGGGTGTTAACTTTGGCGGCAGCATTTAAATGATAACACCCACAATTGGTGCCAGCAATGAGTGGGGATGTTACCCATTAGGGGTGAGCATTCAGGTAGAACCTTCAGGTTTGAACCTTAATGGATCATCCCTACTTAAGAGTGAATTCATACATGAGTTGCATTGTTGCAACTGAAAATTAGTAACATTGGGGCAGATTTACTTACCTGGTCCATTCGCGATCCAGCGGCGCATTCTCTGCGGTGGATTCGGGTCTTCCGGCGATTCACTAAGGCAGTTCCTCTGACGTCCACCAGGTGTCGCTGCTGCGCTGAAGTCCGCCGAGGTCCGCCGGAGTTCACGATCCATTGCCGGGTGAAGTTGAGCGCGTGTCCAGCGAAATTTTTTATTTTTTTTTAAATGCGGCGGTTTCTCCGAATCCGTTCGGTTTTCGTTCGGCCACACCCCCGATTTCCGTCACGTGCACGCCCGATGCTCCACAATCTGATCGCCAAAAACCCGGAGCAATTCAGGGAAAATTGGCGCAAATCGGAAATATTCAGGTAACACGTCGGGAAAACGTGAATCGGGCCCTTAGTAAATGACCTCCATTCTTTTGAATTATATTACAATCTATGGGGGATGTCCATAGGCTGTAGGAGGACTTGGAAATGAGTGTTTGGGCATTAGCTTAGCAAAAGAAGTTCAATGTGGATAAATGTAATGTTATGTGCTAATAATCCACCTGCAACATATGTCATTGGTGGAGTAAATCTGGGAGAGTCCCTTGTTGAGAATGACCTGGATGTACTGGTAGATCATAGATTAATGCATGCAATGTCACTCAGCTCCCTCTAAAGCCAACAAGATTTTGTCATGTATCAAAAGTGGTATGGACTCTCGGGATAGGGATGTAATATTACCACTGTACAAGGCATTGGTTCGGCCTCACCTGGAACATATCCAGTTCTGGCCACCAGTCCATAAAAATGGTGCCCTGGAGCTTTAGAGGGTACAACCAAGAGCCGCAAAATTAATAAGGGGTATGGAGGGTCTCAGTTATGAGGAAAGATTAAAATAACTAAATGTATTTAGTCTGGAAAAGAGACAACAAAGAGGGGACATAAATAATTTGTATTAATATATAAATTATCCATACAAAAAATATGGTGGAAAATTGTTCCAGGTTAAATCAAATCAAAAGACAAGAAGACACTGTCTCCATCTGGAGAAAATAAGGTTTAATCCACAGAGGCAAAAGGGCTTTTTTACTATGAGATCTGTGGAATAGCCTGCCTTAGGCGCTGGTCACAGTAGAGACTTAGAGAAGGGTCTAGATGCTATTTTATATCAAACATTGACAGTTATATTATAATAGAGACTTGTTTCCCTATGGTTGAAAAAATACATATGTCTTTTTTTAACCATATCAACTATACTATGTAACTACACAAGTGATACCAGCCTAAAACATGAAGATGCATGTCTTTTTCATTTCACTCCTAGGAATCATACTGATGCTAACATGATCTGTTTACATTCTGTGTAAAAAAACATTGCAGAAAATTAACATATGCTAGCATTTAGACAACATAACTGATGGCAAGATACTCAGACAAATTATTTACAGTACTGCATGCTGCTTAACAGATCTTCAGCACACCTCCACAAATGAAACCGTTATTTTTTTTCCAGATTTTACTGGCATATCAAAGTACTAGGGCAGGAACTCCATACTTCATGGTGATGTTACAGCTGTGCTTATTTATTGTACATTTTTTGCAATAAAAAAAGCTTTTAAAAGATAAATTAAATATCTTCTGCATTCCAAATATTACAATTTGTGGTACTAGTTCCAGGCTGGTAGAGATGGAGCCGAGTCCAGATGGAGGATTTCGGCTCTGGGGCTTAAGTCTCCTGGCTAGCCCTAATGTGTCAGGCAGCTTGCCTGGACAATTCTGCTTCCTGGTATTAAGACACTGGCTGGTGCAGTTCGGCAGGAGCTCTACTTCCCTATGCTTACTGGAGATGGGGTCTCTCGCTCTGACTGACTCTGCAGACCTAAAAATGTAGATCGACCCTGTGCTCTCACCCAACAGGGGTTTATATACTCCCTTGGTCAGGTGGTAGCACAATCAGCTTCCAGCTTGCTTTGCAGTATCACAATACATATCATTTGACAAGAACATTTCACCTTGTTAACTCTTGCCTTACCAGACAGTGGCTACAGCTGCAATTACTAAGCTTACATAGCATTAGCTTCTAAATGAGTTGTGCTGGCTCACCAAATAGATCCTGACAAGGAGAGGGCGCTATTTGCAACAACCACCTTGCCTACGCTTTTGTGGGGGTGTTGCAACCATATAACACAGGCATTTCTTAATTACATGTTTGGCATATACAGTACTTTATCTATAGCAACTTATTCCCAGATAAAAATAGCATACTAGTGACAGGTTCTGTTTGCAACCTTTACAGTAGAAATGTTTATGCCATAAGTGTGAGAAGCTTGAAAAATATGGTTATTTCCATCTCAGGTATGTTATAAATACCTGATAAGTGAAAATCTATCCCCAGAACAGAGGTTTATTGATCTCAATCTCACTAGCTGCTTGAATGTAGGGTGAAAACTACATTGAGATCCAGAATAAAAAAAACACATAGAAATTTTGAACATTTGACCTAATGAAACTCTGATGTGAGGTTTTTTAAAAACTCTTCTCTGCTGCTGGATTAAAGGGAACCTGTCACCAGGGACCTCATTTTCACTAAGGACAGGTTGCAGAAGCCCATCACACTTGCAGTGCAAATATACCTTTCTGCCTTTTCTAAGCATTTGCATTACAATATAATTGTGTGTTATAACTTACCTTGAATCCTGACAGAAGTCACAGGGGTTGGTTTTAGTTTGGATGCATTTCAAAAAACAACACATGACTTGTCTGTGCTGCAGACTGCTCACCTTTGTGCTTCTGCACAGCTCCTCCCTCTCCCACTAATGTCAGCTCACCAGGCTATGACCTTTGTGAAGAAGCAGGAGGGAGGAGTTGAACAGGAACACAAAGGTGGGGGCCAAGAGCTGAGGAGTCTGTAGCACAGACAAGTGACATGTTGTGCGGGAAAATTATTTAGTCAGCCAACAATAATGCAAGTTCTCCCACTTAAAAAGATGAGAGGTATGAGAGGTAACTGACATCATAGGTAGACCTCAACTATGAGAGAGAAAATGAGAAAAAAATCTAGAAAATCACATTTTCGCTGGGCAACACAGACTTTCAACTCCCTCCAAAGGTTTTCTATGGAGTTCCCATCTGGAGACTGGCTAGGCCACTCCAGGACCTTCAAAAGCTTTTTGCAAAGCTACTCCTTCATTTTCCGTGGTGGTGTGCTTGGGATCATTAAAGGGGTATTCGCATTTTAGCAAATAAATGTTATTGTTTGTATAACGAAAAATTATAAGAATTTTAAATATATTTTCTGTATCAATTCCTCGTGTTTTTTTAAATCTCTGCTTGCTATCATTCTATGTTTACTTCCTGTGGACAGATATCTGACCGTGGTCACACGGCTCGTTATAACCCAGCTCTAAATACTTTATGATACTAATGAGCCGTGCACCTGTGTGACCATGGTCAGATTTCATTCAACTGGAAGTAAACATAGAAACTTTCTATAGAATGACAGCAAGAAGTGTGGAATTGATACAGAAAGTATAAAGCATAAAAATGTACAATTTTTTTAACATGCAAATAATAACATTAATTTGCTGAA
Source organism: Engystomops pustulosus (assembly GCA_019512145.1). Lineage (NCBI taxonomy): Eukaryota > Metazoa > Chordata > Amphibia > Anura > Leptodactylidae > Engystomops > Engystomops pustulosus. The sequence goes on from CM033644.1 coordinate 135,178,671, forward strand.
ATGAGAATACCCCTTTAACATGTTGAAAGACACAGCCGCATTTCATCTTCAATGCCCTTGAAGGAAGGAGGTTAGCAAATCTCACGATACAGGGCCCCAATCGTTCTTTCATGTACACTGTTCAGTCGTCCTGGTCGCTTTGCTGAGAAACTGACCCTTGTCATGATGATGCCACCCTAGTGCTTCACCACAGTATGGAGTTCTTTGGATGCAACTTAGCATTAACTCTCCTCTAAACATAACAAGTTGTGTTTCTCCTAAACAGTTCTACTTTGGTTTCATCTGACCATATGACATTCTACCAATACTGTTCTGGAAGATCCTAATGCTCTCTAACTTCAGACAAACCCGCATATGTTCTGGCTTAAGCAGGGGGACATGTCTGGCACTCCAGGATCTGAGTCCCTGGTCGTGTAGTGTGTTACTGACAGTAGACTTGTTACATTGGTCCCAACTTTCTGCAGGTCATTCGCTAGGTCTTCTGTGGTCATTTGCTATGGCTCTGGGATTTTTTCTTACCGTTATTGTGATGATTTTGACCTTACAGGGTGAGATCTTGTGTGGAGCCCCTGATTAAGGTATATTATCAGTGGTCTTATATGTATTCCATTTTCAAATTATTGTTCCCATAGTTGATCTCTTCTCACTAAGCTTCTTGCATATTGCAGATTCAGTCTTTCCAGCCTGGTGCAGGTCTACAACTTTGTTTCTGGTGTCCTTCGACAGCTCTTTGGTCTTTGGAGTGTGACTGCTTGAGGTTGTGGACAAGTGTCTTTTATAATGATAGCAAGTTCAAGCAGTTGCCGTTACGATAGGTAATGAGTGGAGGACAGATAATTCTCTTACAGAAGAAGTTACAGGCTTGTGAGAGGCAGAAATCTTGCATGTTTGTAGGTGACCAAATTCTTATTTCCCACCATAATTTGCAAATCAAATCTTTAAAAATCATACAATGTGATTTTCTGGATTTGTTTTAATACTTTGTCTCTCTTAGTTGAGGTCTACCTATAATGTCAATTACAGGCTTATCTCATCAAGCAGAGAACTTGCACAAGAGGGGGCTGACTAAATACTTTTTTCCCAACTGTACTTGAAAAGTGCTCAGAATTTCAATAACAACAAACCACTTTTTTGATGTCTCAAGGAAATAGCTGTAAAGAAACAGTTTAAAACCGTTACTATATGTTTTGCTAATCTCATTCTTAAAATGACGCTCAATGTGTGCCCAACACTGGTTTAGGTTTTGCTGATGACATTGGCCAACATTCCCATAATTCACCGATATGTAATCATAAATTTAGGATTAATTAGTATTTTATGCAGGGCTTCCACAAGGTAAATTGTATGCTCCCCTCCATATCAGAAGGCTTTACAGTTTTCCACTCTGAACCATATGACATAGCAACGTCCCGAACATTAGGAGGTTGATTAGTCACTACACTACTGATCAGACACATGTAGCAACTTACAGATGACAGTCTTCTCCTTTGAGTACAGAACTTAATGGTCACTTCTCCCATTTCTGACTTTTTTTCAGTTTTTTACCCTTACATGTCATCAGCTCTGTGCAGCACATGCCCACTCTGTGCAATTAGAATTATCTAACATACAGTATAATGTCACCTGGATAACAACTATATCACACTAGGCTCCTATTAAGTAATATATATATATATATATATATATATATATATATATATATATATATATATATATACCTCTCACACCACAATGACCCAAATATATCAAATATACTGCTCACACCACAATTGACCTCACTATGCCTCCTACATATATAATGTATAACCCTCACACAACAATTGAACCCCCATTATTATTTTTATATAGAGAACAACATAGAAAATGATAAATTAAGAATCCAAGAAATGCAACACTCAAATGCAGTATTAATGGTTTATTCACCAATAGTAAGAAACATACAATGTCTTAGCCCCTCCATGGAGCCATTTTCAAGTGAGAAAATAACTTCGAAATGGCTCCATGAAAGGTCCGAAACTACAGCTTCTACATGTGCTGTAATTCTTATATTCTTATTATTTGCAAAAATAAGTTGTTCTTGTCCTGGACTCCAGTGCATCACCAGTGCTCTGGGATTTCATACAAGCATATGGGAAGACTTGTTTCAACATTGAAAAGACAAGAAATCGTAAGGGAACTGCTGCTGAAACATATTTTGTTGTTGTACATTATGTTGATTATAAACAATTTTTTTCTCTTTCTGTTGCAGAGAGTTTTCTAATATATCACGATCAGAAGAATGTTTGTATTAATATTGGGAAGTATGTGGGTGTTACCAGATGTAACATGTCATATCGTGGCCAGCATTGGAAATGGATAGAAGATGGGAAGCTGTATAATGTTAAGTCTGCAATGTGTCTGGGCATCTCTCTTGCTTCTGCATCACACTCCCGCCCCGCCATTCTTGTTGACTGTGCTATGGCTCCAACATGGACTTGTCATAAGAATGAACGGGTTCTTGAAGTTGCGAATACTTCTTTGTTCTTGCGAAAACAGGGACCAATGGTGATTGTAAAAAAAGGAACAAAATACCCTAATACCTGGAAAAGACTGGAAGTAGATGAAATGGGAAAATCTGTATATGAAAATATTTGTCTAGATGAAGGTGAGTAATGCTAATATGAGAAAAGACACTCCATATTGTATTGATGTGTCTGTTATTTAGTAGTATTTCATGTCTTTGTAACTACTACTGTACCATTGCCAGTAGTGGGGACACACATCTCTGACTTTCATATGTCAACTTAACTGGGTTATCTGGAATGGCATCTTTTTAGGATTGGCCCAAGGTGGTAAGTAAGGAAAATGTAATACCTAAAGTACAGTAATACCTCAGTTCCTCAATTACTAATAAATGATCCAGCTCACCCCCTCCCACCACCTCTGTCCTCTTGGCTCATGTTGACAGTAGGCTCCATGCTGGACCGGAGCATAGGAGATTAATGTAATTCTCTCTTGATTTTAATAAACAGGTGGCCAACCCTACAAAAATGAACCCAGACAATCCCTTTAAAAAATAAGAAAAGAGACTTGAATTAGTTTCAATACAAAGTATATATACAAATATATAGCTGGTGGTAATGTGATAATTGAGTGACTAGAAGCTCCAGTAAAGGAGTTTATGGAGCAGCAACTTGTAAAACTGCAATATGATCCTACTACTTGGCATACACATATACTATGGCATAAAGGCTGAGAACATTTTTTATCCTTTATACAAATTGGCTTGGGTTGTTGGACTTTGATGTAGTTCTCTATGTATTACCCTCTATTGAACCATGACTGTTGGTCTTATCCCCTGGATGTCTAATTGTAGACCTTTACATGTATATTCCATTACTAGTGATGTTTTGGAGGAAAATCATCTATATGGTGGCCTTTGATGAAAAAACATTGGGGCAGATTTACTTACCCGGCCCATTCGCGATTCAGCGGCGCGTTCTCTGCACAGGATTCAGGTCCGGACGGGATTTATGAAGGTAGTTCCTCCGCCGTCCACCAGGTGGCGCTGCTGCGCTGAAAATCATCTGAACGCACCGGAATACACCGAGCTGGACCAGGTGAAGGTAAGCGCTTCCCAAGCGACACATTTTCGGTTTTTAAATGCGGCGGTTTTTACAAATCCGTCGGGTTTTCGTTCGGCCACGCCCCCCGATTTCCGTCGTGCGCATGCCGGCACCGATGCGACACAATCTGATCGCGTGCGCCAAAATCCCGGGGCAATTCAGGTACAATCGGCGCAAATCGGAAATATTCAGGTAACACGTCGGGAAAACGCGAATCGGGCCCTTAGTAAATGACCCCCATTGTCTCTTTTATTATGTCCATGTTTGCAAAATCCGTTGCATTTCCGTTAAAGCGAACCTGTTACCAGGAATGTAATTTTTAGCTGGTGACAGGTTCCTATAGCCTATGCTATGCTGATTTTAAAAATGCATTTGTCACTATTCTGAATTACTTCAGTAGTTTATAATAGTTTATTTTACATTACCTGACTCCCTGGCAGCAGCAAGTTGTGAGTCTCTGGTGAAATGATTCATAATCCTTACAAAGGCATTGGAACCTATCACCAGCTAAAAATGACATTACTGGTGGCAGGTTTGCTTTAAGTTTTTTTTGCTTATAGAGAACCTCTTTTCTTTTAAAAAGGTACCGTCCGGAAAAATATGCAGTAGCAGAACATATTGCCAATGAAAGTGAATAAATATCCAGTTCTCCACCAGATATGGATCTCAATTCGGAATAATGGAGGGGGACCTTACTGGAATCCTCTGCTATGTAAAAGGAACTGCATATTATGTAGGCTTTATAAACAGTTAAGTCTATCAGTTAAAAGTCTATCATAACTTTAATGCACGCTAAAGGGATATTACAGGATTAGAAAATGTAAGCTGTTCTCTATTATCTTGTTTCGGACGCTGGCATTAGACATCAAATGGTGCAGGTCCAGATTATGCAGCAAAATCTACTGTTTCTGCCTTCTTCACTGCTTAGCACTGAAATAGAGCTATGCACTGAATAGCAGGGCCAGCATTGCCACCGGCTATGTTGACCCAGCGGTCACATGATTGCTCGGTCTGCAGATGTAAAACAGAGCCGCTGGGTCTGACCAGACACCATACAGCCTTGGCCCAGACACCTGTCGCTACAAAGGGTTGTTTCCTCTTGTAACTGGGGCTCTTATAGATGCCTAAGTTACAGGGGAAAATTTGTAAGTAGTAAAACATAATACATAAATACATATTAATATTTCCCAATATAATACATTGCAAGAATGGACCCATTTGCTGGAGACCATACATAATACATATGAAAACAACCAACATATAATAGAGAATTTATTTATAATGTTCATTTTGAGTTACTTTGAAAAAATATATATACTATTACAAAAAAAATAACCCCCAAAAAATTTAAAATTAAAAAAAATTGAACTAGCCCTATCTGTCATGAAAAGGACACAGCTAAATTTTTAAGGTAGCATGCAAAAAATGAAGTTATGGCCCTTAAACCGCTACATACAAAAATTTGTTTCCCTAAAAAAAATCACCTAGTCATTAGTCTTTTCAGGCCTTAAGGGGTTAAAACAATGCCACACTTGTGGATGTGTCTGGTGTTGCAACATGGCTCCAATAAAGAGAATACAGTTGAGTTGCAGCGCCACACACAACCAGGCACTGTTTTTTAAATAGGGGGAGATTTATCATTATTTCTATGTAGCTTCTTGGCGTATAATTGTCGAAAATTTTTGCACAAACATCATTTTTGCGGGTTTTTTTTAGTGAGAAAAAACACAACTCTAAAGTCACGCAATGGTGGAGAAAATACACCACAGAGTGTGCAACATCACATTTATCAACTGAGAATATTCAAAAGAACGCAAAATTAATTTCAAAACTACCCCACACAGGAGGTGGTGTATGTGGGTCCATTGCTACTACAGGGGGAAGTTTTTGCTCAATTTTATGTTTGAGGTATCTGAGAATTTTCTGTGCAAAAACACACACACAAAAAACACAGACTATAAACCCACAAAAAGGCAGAAATTGAGCAGATGTTAAACATACATGCAGTCTATTCACATAGAGCACACACAGCTGATACTCACATAGGAAGGCAAGTAACACTGCACAAACACCAGACTATAAATCCAACTGGTGGACACCTGCCAGTCTAACACATAGACAACTGCTCAAAATCCTGCCTAGTGATAAATCTCCCCCATAGACGGTAAATACTCCAAAAACTGTTTAATTTTTCTGATCTTACGGCTATGTACTTATTGTGCATTTCTCATTTATATTCAGATCTATGTAGAAAAAATATTCAGGCCTTTCCTTTTAGCAAGACTTGAAAAATCTGTTTGAAAGTTTGCCAAAAGGTCTTCCAACATTTGGCACGTAGCATTTCCTGTGGAAGGAAAGGCAGGTCCTTTCCAGCACACTTGCTTAGAGATACAGTGCTATACTGGGATGTGCATTTGTCAAGGACAGATCTGTGCTCACACTTAGCAAGTGCTAAAATAGATTAATCATTACAATAAGAACGCCATCACTAGAAACCTGTAATAGATGGCCATAAAAGGAATCTACCAGTGGTTTATAGCCGTGTTCGCCTTTAAAGTGGTTTTCTCATTTATACATTCAGATTTAATTTTTCTGTTATATACAAACATCTCCATGATTGGATGTTAATAACTAAAATGTTCCTGTGTGAAGATAATTTCCCATGAATGTAGCCATTCTGTCCCTTAGAAACAAGATAGCTGTCCTTGGATACACTCATCACTGCTGGAGCAATTGCACAAAAAAACAAATAGTTTGTGAATATGAAACGGACGGGAATTACTACATGTCCTATAGACAACCTGTGGTAATCATCAATGAATCCAGGTGGATGGGCTCCTCAATAGTGCATGTTCGGCCAACACTGCCAGAGTGCGGGGGTGTTTATATCCAATGATAGCTTTCATTCTAGGACAACATGGCAATATTTATGGTAAAATTATCTTCTCAATTATCTTATCAACATTTTTTTATTAACATGCAAATGAAATGTTTGAATATGTCAGAGAAATTAAAATGTGAATGTCCAGATGAGAATACCCCTTTAATGTTGCTGGGTAGATCCCAGGGTGACTACAGCTACAAGTTTATTAGGATTTGTGCTCCTGTAGTTTGGATAAAACTTTACTTTGCTTATTATGTAAATGTAGTGAAAGGGCTCTGGGGGAAGTGGGGAGCTTCACCAGAGGCCCTCTGGTCTCTGGGGCTCTTCTTTTACTTAACCTTCTCCCTCTACACTCTCCCCCTCCCTCTGCCTGCTATAATCTCATGGAAGAACAAGCAGCACATACTTTGTGTACTTTATGTCCAGGAGTTGTCCAGTGACAAAGATGTACTTTAGAATATCATGGAATTGATTTATAAAATCAAAGTAATTTATTTGCATTTGAAACATCTCCCTACCGGGGCCTATCCTTTTCTTGGGGCCTGGAGGCAGCCAGGGCCCAGAATACCGGAGTGGCTGGCTAGCGTGGGCATGCTGTTGTCACGGTGATTGGTATGGGGACTGGAGGGCTGACCTATAGCCTGGCAGATCTCCATCAAGTGGTGTGTGCAAGAAATAAGAGAGGCTGATGTACTGGTGCACCCTAGGGCAATCCCTGAGTGTCTGTAAGATGAGTCCCTGGGTAATGGATGGGAGAGCACGTGGTGGTAACAGCTGTATCCAGGGATCAGACAGAGGCAACATTGTGCAAAATAACTCACGGTTCTTTATTGAACAGCAGACACGAGGCCAAAAATGATCAAACAGAAAATTTGGGTTACTGGAGTGGTCATGGAGAGGGGTCCGCAGGAATGGTGCACCGGCATGATAGTAGATGCAGGCTGGGATAGTTGAGGTGGAGCTGTGTCCAAAATGTGGAAGCTGCAGCTCTAGGCTAGAGCCCCCTGACTAGCACTGTGTAGGTCTGAGGCACTGTTCCTGGAATTAATATCTGTGGCAGCACTGGAGGTGTGCTGCTCACACTGGCTCCTCACTGAGACTGCAATCTGACTCCAAGATGGAGTCTCTCACTCTGTGCTGTGCTCTTAACCAGCAGGAGTTTTTATACTCCCCCTGGTCAGGTGGTAGCACCTCTCCAATCACACTCCAGTTTTCATAGCAGACAGATCATTGGCTAATTACTTACACATAGTTAACTGTTTCCTTTCCAGGCAGTATCTTCAAGCTGCAATTACTGAGTTTCTCATGTTACAGCTTCTGACATGGAGAGGAACACCTACCTTTGCATCTGCAGGGGTGTTGCACATTGCCAGCTTTTTGCTTACATACAGTTACCACAGGTAACAACCTGCATGCTCTCTCCAGTCAAGCAGCATAATGGCCGCTCCCTGTTCCCTGCTGTGTGTGTGACTGCTTGTTCCGCCATCTGAGAGAGAGCAAGCAGCTGTGCGAACCAGCAGTCTTTCGGCAGCTATCTTTGAGAGATGCGGCTGCAGGGATGAGCTGGGAAATAAAAGTGGATAAAAAAATAAAACGCACAGCCCAGAGGGATATATGCAGATAAAATGACCGGTTTAAAAAAAATTACATATAGCGCCTGGACAACACCTTTAAGGGGTTTTGTCTCCCTTTACAGGGACTCATTAGAATTGTGCCTGCCCCAGGTGGAGCCAGCACCTAATATCCTTGTATAAGGTATTTATAAACTCATCATTGAAGAGGCTATTGGAACCTGTCACCAGCTAATATTACATTCATAGTGACAGGGTCCCTTTAAGAGTTGTACAAATTAAGTTTATCAATATTAAAGGGGCAAAACAATAAGAATATAAATAAATAATTTAGACTTTTGCCAAATTCTATGTACGGTATGTTTCAATGTCAGGAGTCTCAGCCTTGTGCATAAGTCAGGGCAAAAGACTTCTGCTTCTTTTTGCTTCCTTCTTGTTCTCAGCATTCACCATCATTCACAGTTTGCTGAAATAATTAATAGAAAATATGCCAACTTTGTCTTTTATGATTATGAAGCATTTTACTGTTACTGACAGATCTCTTAAGGAATCTATAATCTATCATTTATTTAGAGAAACACCTTTTGGTCTTTTCCATACGTCATAAGGGGATTGAATTTTTTTTGTGCAAACATTTCAGACGTCAGCATCTGGAATATAAGAATAAATCAGGCAAATTTTCATTACTGGAAAACTCAATTGCAGTTTACTTTGCTGGGCAGGTGAAATAGTCACAAACGTTTGCAAAAATCTATCAATGCACCCAAAATGGTTGCAAATAAAACAAAAGATGTTTCATAAGAGTCTTAGAATTTGGGTACCTTTTCATAGATACAGGGGAACACAAATGGGATACCAAATCTAAGTTTATATGGGAAATTCACACAAAAATGCACTATAATTCTTTTCCTTGACAATAATTTAAAAAGTGTCTAAAACATATAAAACATGCAGGACTTCTTAAAGATATTTGCCTTGTTTTTGCTTAATTAGTGGTTTCCTTGTATTATAGCCATGAAATGACATAAGGTAGATTTATGTCTCTAACAATAGCTGTATATTGTCTCACATTTATCAGGTCTCAGGCTCCATTGTAAACTGATGAAACACATGACAATTTCATATTAACAGAACAGTGCTAGCCAAATATCTTACAATATCATGTGTCCCCAGATCATGGTCATACTACAGAGAGCCCAACAACAAAGACCATAGCAGCAACCACCACTATTACACAATGGACGGTAACTGCCACCACCACTGAACCAAACCATGTGAATGTTACACGTGTGGACAGAGACACAGTAAGCCAGCCCCAAAATGACAGCCTGCTGTCTACTGCCACCACACAAGCTTGGATTGTGACAACACTGTCCTCCACCAGTACAACTGAACAGGTAAGGTTTTGCATGTGAATATATACTGATGTGTAATGCAGGCAGAGGGGTTATACGTAGATCACACCTTACTACAGGGCATTGCCTGCAACAGAATCTCGCTGTGAGAATGCAGAAGGGGTTGACAAATTTACTTGTATGACAGAAAGCAATATTTGAACTGAATGTAAAAAAAATGCAAAAAGTCACATATCAAAACTCAACAAGATACAATACTGAATGATGGAATTTTCACATGTCACAAAACTTGAGTCTTGAAGTTTTGCCTTAAAATTAAATTTTGATCGATAAATTATGTATATGCCTCATGATTAAATGGGGTGTTCAGTTTCAATAAATACATGTTGTCAAGCAGTTGAACAGTTTCTAGATCATGTTTCTGTCATGATCCAGCTTGGTGGCATCATCCAGAAAATCAACTTTGAAGTCACATATATAAAGTCAGGGAGGTGGAGAGTTTAACTTTGAAATCAACCTCTCCCTGACTTTGAACACCTCCTCCCATGTGATTGACATTATGTGCCGAACTTCCAGCGATCTGATCAGTGATGTCCCTGGACACTGGATTATCAATTACAGTAGGGGGGCATTTGAAGGCAGAAAAAGCTTGACTTAAGTATTAAACTCTCCGCCTCCTTGACTTTGATGTTCTGAATGATGACCACAACATTCCATTATAGAAACATCATCTATAAGCTGCTTGACAACATACTGCTAGTGGTTTGTTATGCCTATTTCTGATGGCAGGTTCCCTTTAATGCAGAGTCATATTATTCTTTTAGCCAAAGCCATGGCATATCTAAGCCATAATTATGTTTGATTATTCATCGTATGCTTCTTTTTAAGCCTGGTGATATGTACAATGAAACACTGTTCATTGTTCTAGATGCTTTTTCTCTGGTCCACAACCATGTTTTATTTAATTTATCATAGTTTTTTGGCTATCACTTTTTCAAGTTTCCTGAAGTTGGCCTACTTAATCCTTGCAATGTAACTTAAAGGGGTATTCCCATCAGGGCATTTACATTTAATTAAATCCATTTGCCATATGTAAACATTAATTCAATTGGATGTTAATAAAAAAATGTTCCTGTGTGAAGATAATTTCTCATAAATGTAGCCATGTTGTCCCTTAGAAACGAGACAGCTTCCTCGGATACGACCACCTCACACTCTGCCTGCGGTGGCCCGACATGCGCTATTGAGTCCTGCTGCACCACCAGGATTAAGCAATCATTACCACAGGACAGTTGTGGTGTTATGCAGTAACTCCTGGACATTTCATATGCAAAAACAATTTGTTTCTTTGTGCAATCACTCCAGCAGAGGTGGCCGTATCCGAGGAAGCTATCTTGTTTCTATGGTACCATATCACTTCATTTATGAGAAATTATCTTTACACGTGAACATTTTTTTTAATAACATCTAATTGAAGAAATGTTTATATATGGCAAATTAATGAAACTGAATGTGAGTGCCCAGATGAGAATATCCCTTTAAGTTTTTCCCCCTTGTGATAAATGTGATGAGTTGCCTGTTTAGTCTCACTTTTGCAACTTTTTGTGTTCTGCGGCTTTTTAGTCCCAAATAGCAGCTCCCAAAAGAAGTAAACTTTGGTCTAGCATGCTCCATTTTGGGACCTATTAGGTGCAAGAATGTGACAATTTCAGAGCCCAAGAGTCTCACAAGTTGAACAAACATCTGGGCTACAAAGATAAATATGGTATAGTGCACTAACTTCTTTGGGCAGCTAACTTTTTTACGCTGCGTGATTCTGCACCTAAAAAGTCTCAAACTGTAAAAAGTCTCACAAAAAGTTGCACAAAAAAGTAAAAGAAAGCAATAGGAGTGATACATGTCCCCCAGAATGTACCGTTGTCGCGTACTTGTCTATATGGTACCAGAATCTATTCATGCACAGAGCCAGGCACCAGGTGCCGTAATTAGAGCTGTGTCCTATAACAAGCTTTGCACCTGTGTGACATCACATGTTAAAGGGGACCTGTCACCCTGTATAACCTCGCTAGTAAGCAGCTCCTAGTGCAACCCCAGATGTAGCAGTGTTAAACTGATAGCTTTATCAGAACCTTCCGATAAAGCCACCAGCCTGTGGCTTGGGAGGGACGGTACGGGAAAGAAACAGAGGAGAGGAGAATGCCTCGGACCACTCCTCACGAATACACCGGATCGCTGTAAGCTCGGTCTGATGTTCACAGCGCTATGTAGTGCAGTGTTTGCTAACACCCACACTTTAACACTGCCACATCTGGGGTAACATTAGGAGCTGCTTACTTTAGTAAGGTGACAGGGTGACATGTCCTCTTTAGTATCCACTGAAAGCTAAAAATAAAGCCTTCTGCAGACTGACAGCAAGCAGAGATCTATAAAACAGTGAGCAATTAATAAAGTAAATCGGAAAATTGTATAATTTTTTATTACACAATCATTTATTTGTTGAAACTGAACAAAACTCTTTTACACTATTACTTGTAGTTACTGATCAATTTTTGTGTTAGTATTTGCAAGTCACACACCAAAAAATTGCAATGGAAATATTGGTACATGCTCTATATTTCGGACCTACTCCTGATGTTGATGAATTGTTGAATACTTCTCTGATTGAATGCAATGTAGATCCCGCAACAGGAACCAGAAACAGTCTTCGTAGTAACTCTTTCCTACTCCGAAGAAGTGGTTTGTATATTGTCTAAATGAGTATATTTCCTACTTTCTGTTCATGTCTGCCCCACAGGTTAAAGTCTAAACAGTATTTCCAATTATTTGGTATTGCTACTTGATGGACAAGATGAACTGTCCTGCTTGTTGCCATTATCTCCTTTATTTTAAATTATTACTTGTTATTTTCACATTTCTCCAATATTAAAATATTCCTGAAGGTCGTAGAAGACACATTCTGCAGCTCTGTGTCATAGACTTGTAATCTGGCAGCACAAATTAGCAATAGATCTAATGAGCTGCAGTAGAACATCTATTCTTTTGATTATTCTTACTCTGTCAGTATAAACTTCAGTGAGCTTACAGTGTGACACACTTTACTTTTGATAGATGATCTTCTTTAAAGAACAGCAATTCTTACCCGAGAAGTCCTCTGCCATAATGTTATCATTGCTATTCATCATCCTCACTGAAACAGCAGTAGGATTTTGCTACTCATCATTCTTACCTGACTTCTTTTTTGGTCTGGTAATGTCATGTAAAGATACTGGGCAAATGATACCAGTAGACATGTAATAATACATTTATACCATCAAATTTATCTCCTACTATACATGTTTATTGATTTTAATAATATGCTTAGGTTTTTGTCAGAACCCTCTTAATGGGATCAGCGATTACAGTGATTCTCTTCCCACTGTGACCTCTGGTGAAGCTCTCTGGATGCTTTACTATAGTCCCAGACTGCAATGATCAGCTGTAAGGTGTCTGTAATGAAGCTTTATTGATATTCCTTGCTCCCATTACAGCAAAAAATCTAATTACCACAAGGACAAAAAAATGTGTCAGATGTTACAATTATAAAATATACCTGTTTCAACTTACATATAAATTCAACTTAATTACAAACCTAAATAACCCATCTTGTACTTAACCCAGAGACTGCCTGCATTTTGCTTGGGGAAAGCTGGGTTGTCATTTTTAGTTATGTTTATGTTTAGATGTGAATTGAGTAATGGACGGCCGAGCCAGTCAGCTGCTGGGGCAGTGTCCGGGAGCTCTTTTATTTATCTGCCCAGTTCTGATTACTGGTTGCTGGCTATTGCAGTCCTTTGACACTAGTTGTCTGTATCCCGCCATCTTGGATCTGATCCAGCTCTACCTGACTTTGCATGTCTGTCTATTACCTATTGTTTGTTCCTCTGTGTCTTGTCATCTTTCATGTGCACCATACAGTGTAGAGATTGTCAACCAGAAGTTCCTGACTATTAGGGTTTGCAAGGATTGTTGTACATGTTATAGAGTCACAAGAAATTCTTGATGGAATTCAGTTGGTTATGCTGATGCATGTGATGACATGACTACAGTGTATCAATAAATGTTGGTTTTTTCGCTCAACAATAAATGTCAATTATTGTTCATGTAAAAATCCCCTGAAAATAAGATCTAGTGCCTCTTTAGGAGCCAGTATTTACCACCACTGCTTGCACATGTATTTACGGAGTGTCCGCGCCACATATGTGTCCCTTTTGTGTTGCGTCTGCACTATCCTTCTCACAATTTCATCAGTGAAATGGGTGTTCCTGCGCACATTGGGACCGTGCACCACATTAACCATGCAAAGTCCGACAGAAGTGTGTCGCACGCCCCATGTTAAAGGTGCACCAAAAAAAAAACCTGAGCAGGACACTGGAAGCCCACAATACACAGGCACACCGCACATACTGCAGTTTGCACTCTTCTTAGTAAATGTGTCCCACTGTCTTATTCTCAGGGAAACACAGTATTAGTCATCATGATACAATATTATTCCCTTTTATAATATAAATGGATGTAATAAAAATAACAGATCAAATCAGATCTAAACAAACTTAAAAACTGTTGCAAATCTATATAAATTCTGCCTTAAAAAAATCTTAAAATAGGTTTAGATTTTATTAAAAGAAATTAAGAAATTTAAAATGTACAACTAGAAATACAGTTAAAACATAAGCATATTTGTGCTCGCAGCTGCTGGTGGAGCAGTAAAGTGAAAGATGTGTTATACCAAAATCTCACAGTAGGGGGAACCAACAGCACAATACAAACGAAAAAAGGAATCATTTAAAAGGCTTTTGTTTCCACATAGATCTGCATCATAAAATCCAATTTCTACAGATATTTCATTTCCAAACACATCTTTAAGAATAACAGCACAAGTCAATGGCCCAGATTTATTAAACCCCTGTGCCAGTTTTCTGTCAGAATTTGCTTGTTCTTTTCAGTGCAAACTGCTTGCACATGTATTAAAGAAGCGTCAGAGACACAAGTGTGTCACACACACACACCAAACAATTGTGTCCAGCTGCACTATACTCTATGCAACACAAAATTCTGCACTGAAAGGGGCTTTCCGGTGCATTTATCATCCAGTGACGACAGATGTTGCACGCAATATGTTACAAGTACACCAAAAAATAGTGCATACTGTCGGAGCAGCATAGGGATGCCAGATTCATGCAGAACATACGCCACATATCATGAATATGGCGCACTCTGCACACTCCACAGGCAAACCGCATATAGTGCAGTTTGCACAGTTTTTGATAATTGTGTGCCAGTATTTCTGGAAAAAGCACCATTTTTTTGAAAGCTGTGAGCGGAGGACGTTGTTGCACCTCATCTATTGAATGGCATGATATGGAAATTAGAGCAACTTAACAGGGTTATCTGAAATACCACAAGAAAAAAGGAGCTACTCAGTTCTCAGTATAAAATTACACAGAAAATGTATTTAATTGTAATAAAAGACAAATTAATTACAATGGATGTTAATGGAAGAAATCCAATATCAATGGTCCGAGTTGGCTAAACTCCTGCATACAATATAGGGTATATCCACCAAAAAAGGTAACAGATAATAAGAATTATGCCTCTAAGAGTCTCCAATGTGCATAGATCCTATGCAGAAATGCACTAATAACTAAAGTATATACAATTGGTGAGATGAGAAGTAATAGACCAGTGTGTGATGTGACAGGGAAAGCCCTCGAACACCCCAACGCACGTTTCGCCCATGCTTCCTCAGGGGTTGATCTGGGCTATAAAAGTCCATTTTAAAATGTATAGAAAATTCTGAGGTTAATGATCGGGGACTTTCCTCTTTCGGACAGAACAGTAAGGACAGCCTACTGACTTTAATGGAGTCCTTACGTATTGCTTCATTTTCCTTGTAACAATGCTGCTTGATACCCTACAGATTGAAAGAGTAACTTTAGCTTTTAAAAGAAATGGAATAAATCAATAGTGCAGGTGATAGCAGTAAACTTTGTCATATATGTTTATCCCTCCCTTTCTTTCTGCTTTTAGCAGTTTGTGTAAATCAGATTTTCTGTCTGGCACTTAACTAATAGCTGACACATAAAGGAATCTGTTAATATTCCTAATGGCTTAACTCTTTACAGTCCCTGTAAATCTGAAACATCCAGGGAAATACGCACTGGGTATAGAAAGAGTTCATCTTTAGTCTATTTTCCTTATCAATTTGCTGTGTAAAGGACTTCAGATATACTGCTCACTACAGAAGAAAGAAGAGCAGAAAAAACGCACCAGCAAGCTGCTTTCTGCATTATTCATTTCTGAAATAGAAAAATGGTTTAGCAATGCTTCATGTTTAGTTATGCTTTCACATAATTATTGGGAGCTGTTTTAATAATAAAAAGTCTTGTTCACAGAAGACAAGCCCTTGAATTATGATCAGTCTGACACGCATTGCGTACAATGCTTCTGAACTTAACATAGGCAGGATATCTTAATGCTGTCTGCATGTGAATGTTCTCCCATTTACAGCCTCTGATCAAAGCAAATAACATGTATGTTATGGTTTGAGTCACAAGAAAGGTCCTTCATCTTCACAATTGACATAAAATGTTTAGTTTATCCAGCAATGTTCAGCTGTGGGCGACCCTAAACCTTGTGCTTTTAAAGCCGCACAGACAAAGGTTGTTCAAAGCCCATTTCCTCCTGATAATAAGGGAGTGAAGTTGGTATTTAAAAAAAAATGTCAGGAAACCTTGGGAAAGTGTCTGCAGCAAAGACCCTGGAGCCTGCTATTAGCCACATATCCGGGCACTCCCTAAACTTCCGTAGCCTGTACAGTAACATAATTGAGATCAGGAAGCCATGTTAACTAATGGATTACCTGCTCTATGGCGCTGTAATAAGGGCCATATATAACACGTCCTTTATACAAAAGTGAGAATCTTTATTCATTTTGGAACAATGCAAGCAACAATGAAAACCTTCCCTAAAGCAACTGTACGTTTTTATTTTTAGTGTCACAGGAAGTTCCAGATTCAATTATTTCCCAAGGTCACCGAGCTACACCATTGTGAGATAAAGTATGTAAACTATATATCAAGTTCAAGAAGCACCTGCTTAATATATATCATCTCTTTTGTGGTGTACATGTAAAGAATAAGTCACATTTTCTCTTATATATTTAAGTGTGTGTGGGGGGAGAGATTCTTTCTGTTTCTGCCCAAACATTAGACCTCTTAAAAATGCTGAGGTAAAATGTGGGCAGGACTTACTGAGCAGAGTCTGGGCACTTCTCTGGCTCAGGACTTGAAGAATTACTTGATAAATGTGATATGTGATGAAGATTATTGACCACCAAGATGAATTTCCACATGTGTTTTAATCCACTTAATGCAGCAGATGATTAGTGGCAGAAGATACCTGGCTAACTTAAGTTATAGTAGTTTTATTTTTAAAAAAACTCAAATAAATCCGCCAAAAGTAAACACTTAAAGTGAGTGAATTACGTCAAAAACTAAAATAGAAAGATTGGGTCTGAAAAAGCTTCAAAGTTGCCATCTGGGATGTTTTGGTTTAGTCCCCAACAAGTTACACTGTATAGCAGCAAAGCAAAATTTGTTTAAAAGGCAAAAGGACCCTAAGATTCAGTAGAAAACCTTTCAAGGGCAAACACAAAATATTTGTAAATTGTGTAAATTAATGAATACTGTAGTTCAGCACGGAGCCGAAAGCAAGTAGGAGGCGCAATTTTATGATGTCACCACGACTTGTCTTTCAGACAGAAAAAGAGGACAATCTGGAGTGAAGAAAGGAGAGTATTAGTTTTTTAATTATACAGTGTGTATATGGGGGTATGGGGACATTCCTAAGGCTATAAATGAGTGTAAGTGTGTATGTGAGCTATACTTAAGAGTGGGGGAGGGTTATTACAAAGCATGTGGGGACTATCTATTACTATAAGTTTCTTGGGTGTGGAGGCTTTTACTATAATTAGGTGGGGGCTACTACTATTACTGTGTGGGAGCTACTACAAGTGTGTGGAGGCCATTACTACATGTGTGAGGGGCTATTACAAAGTGTATAGGGGCAATTACTAAGTGTGTGTGGTCTATTACTAAAAGTGTGTCAGCGTTACTACTTTAAGTGTGTGGGGGCTATTACTATTAGACTGCAGGGTGTGAGGGGCTTTTACAAAGTGTGTAGGGGTGATTACTAAGTATGTGGGGACTATTACTATAAGTGTGTGGAGGCTACTACTATAAGTGTGTGCAGTCTAATACTACATGTGGGTGGAGGCTACTACTGTAAGTGTGTGAGGGCTAATACTACAAGTGCATGGGGGCTATTACTAAAAGTGTGTAGGGGCTATTACTAAGTGTGTGGAGACTATAACTATAAGTGTTGGGGGTCTATTATTATAAGTGTGTGGGGGCTACTACTTTAAGTGTGTGGGGAACTATTACTATAAGTGTTTGGGGGGTATAACTATAAGTGTGTGAGGGATATTATTAAAGTGTTTGGGAGTTTAAACTGGAAGTGTGTTGGGGCTATAACTAGAAGTGTAAGGGGGCTATTACTCTAAATGTGTGGAGGCTATTACTATAAGTGTGTTGGGCTATTATTATAAGTGTGTGGAGGTTATTACTATAAGTATGTGGGACTATTACAATAAGTGTGTGGAGTCTATTACTATAAGTATGTCTATTACTAAACTATGAGGTTATTACTAAGTGTGTGGGGGGCTATTTCTGAGTGTGTAGAGGCTATTACTTAGTGTGTAGGGGCGATTACTAAGTTTGTGAGGGAATATTACTAAGTGTGTGGGGTGCTATTATTAAGTCTGTAGGGGACTATTACTAAGTGTTTGGGGGGCTATTACCAAGTGTGTGGGATGCTATTATTAAGTCTGTAGGGGACTATTACTAAGTGTATGGGGGCTATTAATTAGTGTGTGGGGGCTATTACAACTACAATCTCAGGAATGGTCACTTTCAGACAGTCCTTCAAGTACGAATGAAATGCTCACAACGCTGTTATTTGCTATTTAGCAATTTTTCTTTATCGAAAATATATCAATTGTTACAGCATTTTAGGCAAAACATAATCACCCAAGTGTGAAAGTCCATATAGTCACAGTGACAGGATGTATATGATTTTTCTGGATCATACTCCTTTACAAGACTTAATTACAGTTTAAAGCTACAGCAAAAATTAGAGCAGTAGACTCCATTCTGTGTCATTTGAAGACACAGCTTTGCTTGGAGCCCTTTAAATACCTAATTTGCCCCTGCATATACCAGAATACTCTAATATGCTCACCAATAGCATTTTAAACACTTTTAAACAAGATTATTCAACATTCTGAAACAAGCAGAACATTGTACATTGTGCGCATGATTTAGATGTTTACATCTTGAGAAACAGATGCTTAGGCCATTGTAAAAGTCCTCAGGATTTATCTGCACTTTTAGGCTTTCTTCCTCTGTACATTATTATAACAAGACTGTTCTTAATGGTTAGCACTGTCTATTTACTTTATCAGCCTTAGGAATAGAAAAAAACTCAGCGTTACCAAAGTATCAAATGATTTAGTAATATTGTTCCTCGGTAACATTGAAAGATAGACAAGTGAAAAGCTAAGGAATGGTCCCTGAATCCATGTAATACAATAGCAAATCAAAAATATGCATTAAATGTGCTATACTGTAGATACAGATCCATCCTTTAGCACCCACACCCCGGGCTCGGGTTAGAGCTGGTGGGCCCCCAGCCTCTGTTTAAGGGGTGTATGGCAGAAAACACTCACTAGGCTTCATAAAGATGCAGCATCTCAACTATATGTAGATTACATCACCTGATCCGCAGCCTACCGTCCCACCGTGACGTCACCATCACGTGTCGGGTCACGAGCATGGGGCGGGATACAGGTGGCAGGTGTCTCCGCCTCGGACGGCGTGCGCCCGATAGTACCGATCGGACTTTATCATCAACTCTGACAGGTGTGTGGGCGTGTTCGCCCTAGGCCGCGACTACTTTAAAAATCCAGTGCTGCCATACACACAACACCCCCAGACGAAGGCTTGCGCCAAAACGCGCGTAGGGGACCCTTTCACACCAGACGTGGGTGGACAATTGCTCATGGGTATGTGCAATACACTCCTTTTTGTACTATGTATTTAGATATGCAGCAATGATACTGGGCATGTGCAATATGTTATGATACATTACTGTGCAATAGGATTAGACTTGAATATGTGTTTCAGTTTACAAGTAACATATCAAACAGTGCAATATTAGTGGACAATATCTGGGAACCACATAATCTGTGCACCTTCTTAGCACTTGGTATTTTTTTGAATAAACCACATCTGTAGCATCCCAGACATCCATCCCCATATGCATCATGCACTTTCCAAGTTGCCTCTAATGTCTTGTACATCTATTTTCTCTAATTACTCCCATGTATCACCCCGGACCACCTGGTTGTGATTCTGAATTTTTGTGTGGTGTCCTTGTTTCTTCTTACCAAAATCTTCCTGCCAGCAATTTTTAAATGTTTGTTCAATATGTGTTATTCCAATAAAGATGTATTTTCACATATAAGTCGCGTTAAATGGCTTTTTTCGTTCTAGATAGGCCTTGTATGTAGTCATAGCCATACCGCAAAGCTAGATTTAGAGCACAGTATAGAGGTAGAGTCTACGCTTTATGTAGTTAGATTTCATTTTTCTATGATTGTCCGTAATATTGGACTTACTGCTAACTCCATCCCATATATATAAAAAATATTCATGCTCTCTACCATATGTATGCAGCTGCATTACTAGTGTTGAGCATCTCAACTATATGTAGATTACATCATATGTTTACAGGCAGAAACTGTCAGTGCCGGATAACAGGGTGGGGCTCCCACCACTTTGCCCCTAAAGGGGCCCTCACCAAATGTGGGCGATTCAGGTGGTCGCATCGCTGCCCAAATCGCCCATAGTTTGTATGGGTCCAGCTCCCTGGCGGTATCCAAGTGAACAATAAGTTTCCTGTTCATTCCATAGACCATCAGAGCTTGACGAACATGGAGGTGTCCTGCCACTGGCTGCGCAGAGATGTCACACACTGCAATACCAATGCCATTATGCTGACACGGCAGGGGAATAAGGAGGAGGTTGACATGCATCGGGGTAAATTAGTAAAATTTTATTATTTTACCCAGGGCTGTAGATTGTTTTTACAGGGGGGCATGATATATTTGTTATAGTGCACTGTATATGTTTAATATAGAGGGCTGTATACACTCACCGGCCACTTTATTAGGTACACCTGTCCAACTGATCGTTTACACTTAATTTCTACTCAGCCAATCACATGGCGGCAACTCAGTGCATTTAGGCATGTAGACATGGTCAAGACAATCTCCTGCAGTTCAAACCGAGTATCAGTATGGGGAAGAAAGGTGATTTGAGTGCCTTTGAACGTGGCATGGTTGTTGGTGCCAGAAGGGCTGGTCTGAGTATTTCAGAAACTGCTGATCTACTGGGATTTTCACGCACAACCATCTCTAGGGTTTACAGAGAATGGTCCGAAAAAGAAAAAACATCCAGTGAGCGGCAGTTCTGTGGGCGGAAATGCCTTGTTGATGCCAGAGGTCAGAGGAGAATGGGCAGACTGGTTCGAGCTGATAGAAAGGCAACAGTGACTCAAATCACCACCCGTTACAACCAAGGTAGGCAGAAGAGCATCTCTGAACGCACAGTACGTCGAACTTTGAGGCAGATGGGCTACAGCAGCAGAAGACCACACCGGGTGCCACTCCTTTCAGCTAAGAACAGGAAACTGAGGCTACAATTTGCACAAGCTCATCGAAATTGGACAGTAGAAGATTGGAAAAACGTTGCCTGGTCTGATGAGTCTCGATTTCTGCTGCGACATTCGGATGGTAGGGTCAGAATTTGGCGTCAACAACATGAAAGCATGGATCCATCCTGCCTTGTATCAACGGTTCAGGCTGGTGGTGGTGGTGTCATGGTGTGGGGAATATTTTCTTGGCACTCTTTGGGCCCCTTGGTACCAATTGAGCATCGTTGCAACGCCACAGCCTACCTGAGTATTGTTGCTGACCATGTCCATCCCTTTATGACCACAATGTACCCAACATCTGATGGCTACTTTCAGCAGGATAATGCGCCATGTCATAAAGCTGGAATCATCTCAGACTGGTTTCTTGAACATGACAATGAGTTCACTGTACTCAAATGGCCTCCACAGTCCCCGGATCTCAATCCAATAGAGCATCTTTGGGATGTGGTGGAATGGGAGATTCGCATCATGGATGTGCAGCCGACAAATCTGCAGCAACTGTGTGATGCGATCATGTCAATATGGACCAAAATCTCTGAGGAATGCTTCCAGCACCTTGTTGAATCTATGCCACGAAGAATTGAGGCAGTTCTGAAGGCAAAAGGGGGTCCAACCCATTACTAGCATGGTGTACCTAATAAAGTGGCCGGTGAGTGTATAGTTATTATAGTATATGTTTATTATAGGGGGCTGTATATAGTTGTTACCGAAAATGTATATAGTTATTATATGGAACTGTATATATTTATTATAGGGGGCTGTATAAGGTTATAATATGGGGCTGTATATATTTATTATAGGGTATATAGTTATTACAGTGTGTAGTATATAGTTATTACAGTGGGTTGTATATGCCTATTATAGGGGGCTGGATATAGTTATGATAGGGGGGCTATGTATAGTTATTATAGGGGGGCATTATATAGTTATTATAGTTATAGGGGGCTGTATATATTTATTTTAGGGGGTTGTATACAGTTATCACAGTGGGCTTTATACAGTTATTATAGGGGCTGTATATACTTAAAACACAACAAGAGATGTGTGCATAGGCAAAAATACATAACAAATTTTATTAAATTCAGACATGATATTCACAGATAAAAACTATTAAAAATAGTGCATGAGAACACTTCCAATCATGTAGGACACATGAAGGGGCCTCTCCCTCTAACATGACAGAACACCTGACTTTGGGACTTTTATAGACCTTGAGGTGGTAACAGTCATAACTATTGCTTACAGGTTATCCATATGTTGGCTGGATATAGCTATTATAGGGGGGCTGTATCTATTATAGGGGGCTGGATATAGTTATTATAGGGGGGCTGTATGTATTATAGGGGGCTGGATATAGTTATTATAGGGGGACTGGATATAGTCATTAAAGGGGTCTGGAAAAATAATATGGGGATGTATATATTTATTATAGGGGGGCTGTATATGGTTATAGGGGGCTTGATGTAGGTATTACGGGGGCTGGATATTTTTTATTACAGTGAGGCTGGATATATATACAATTACTGAGGGAGATGTAAATATGTGTATTACTGGGGCACTGTATATATTTATTGCTAGCAACATTTGCTTTAATGAAAAAAAATTGTGGACTGGGCTCCCCTCACTTTGCGCCCAGGGGACTCTACCACCATTAATCCCGCCCTGTATACTGTAGAGGCACTGAATGAATAAGTTGTCATATAAATTAAGTGTTTAAGGAACCAGTATTCTTTATCCTTAGGTTTTAATTTAGCTATGACTCTGTGGGGCACTAGTCATCCTTCAGTTTCCTGAGACCTGTTGGCACGTGGTGATGTATTCCAGGCACCTAGGAGGGCAAAAGCCAGTCAGCAAGTTGCTGGCAGGGTTAACAAGCTTTAAGGAATGACAAAAGACAATGTACACCTTTGAATCTTTGCAAACATGAGTCACTTTGTAACCAATCTTAATTAAAAATGTGTTTATAGCCATGTAGATCAATGTGTCCATGTCCATGATAAGACCACACACAAACTTATTAATCTACTGTCCTGAAAGGATGAAATGAAGAATTGCTCTGGAAACACAACCTTCCAGCCCTTTTTAAGTCACAACCCTGGATTTTTGAATCCCGCCCCTTTACTGTGTATTTCTACCTACATAGTTACATGGCTAGTATGGTTAACTCCTTCCTTAACAACGAGGCCCTTTTTTGTTTTTGCAATTCCATTTTTCGTTTCCAAATGCTGTGAAATTGAAGAAAAAAAACATTTGCACCATTTTCTTATGGACTTGGATTTTACGGCTCTCACTGTGTGCTACAAATGTATTCTTCGGGTCGGTACAATCACAGAAATACTAAATTTATATAGGTTTTATTGTGTTTTAGTACATTTTAAAAAATTTTAACTTTGTGTTTAAAAAATTCTTCATTTTGTCATCATCTGGCAGTAATAACTTTTTCATACTTCGGTGTACGAATCTATGTGATTAGAATTTTTCGTTTTTTAATTTTTTTTTTAATTTATATTATCAGACCCCCTAAAATACTTTAACCCTAGGCCAAACCCTTGCACATTGTAATAAATGATCTGAAACTATACAAACTTACATAGCAATAGATTGTCGCAACCTGATAACATCACGGGGAGTGACAATCCAAGCCAAGATGGTGGCGTCACTACCACCTGCTTTTTACCACCGTTGGTAGCTATCAGTGCGATTGGTGCTGTTACCGGTGGGTGTTTGCAGTAAACACCCACCTTCTATGGAGAGGGCTCAGACACTAAAAAGGCATCTAGACCCTTTTTGATACTTTCTGCTGTGACCCTCTCCTGAGGCAGGCTACTCCACAGATCCTACAGTACAGAAGCCTCGCCCCCTTTAGTGTTTAAACCTTGTTTTCTACAGAGGGAGACAGTGACCCCTCTTCTTTTAATGTAATTTAAACTGGAACAACTTTCACCATATTTTGTGTGGACCATTTATATATTTTTATAAATTAAGGGGGGCCCTTATTCATCTCTTTTTGAGACTAAATAAACCTCATAACTTTCCTCGTACCAGAGACCATTCCCATTATCATTATTGAAACTCTCAAGTGCACTCCAGCTTCAGGGCATCCTTTCCATGTACTGGTGCCCAGAGCTTATTTGAATATGCCACATTGGGCCTAACCAATGCTTTATGCAGTACCTCTTACTTTGTCTTGTTTCCAGTCACAAATTACCCAATAAAGGCATTTGTAATAAATCTCTTTGGAAATAGTTAAAATCTATAGCATATTCCATATTCAGACATTGATTTGACATAACTAAGGAAAACTACCATCAAAATCAAGAATGATATTCCAGGGACACTTACTCATACTGTAGATCCAGGCACCATGCAAATCTTATATTTTTTATCCATGGCCTTCTTCCTTCTAAAATCAACTTTTACAATTATGCTAATGAAGAATTAATCTGAAACCGTTGCAAGGAGCACTTCCTCCACCCACTGTGTGCTGAAACTTCATCTGCTACCATGAAATTGCATCAGGCAGAGGAAGATGGGAAGTGCAGAGGAATTAGGAGGGAGGGTGAGATAGTGTAAAAGTTTGTGAAGCCAGATTTTATATGTGCAGATGATAGTCTCAATGTAAATCAGATAAAACATCCATGTTCAGACTATTATTACATGCTGACACAAGATGGGATAGAGGGCAAAATTACAAATAATTAAGATAGGATCTATGGTCACGATAGGCTATTATACAATTATAGTTCAGTGACTGACTTATATTGTGTTGAGGTCATTTACAACTGGCTGCTACGGCTGAAAATCTAAACAGAGAAACTGCTTCACATACAAGAAATACATGCAGTTGATCCGATATTCTGAGACACACAATGAGCATAGTAAATGAAATAAATAAAAAATGACCTTGTAAATCTGATCAGTTGCTGGACACATATCAAATGATCTGGTGAAAGAGTAGCTAGACCTTTTGGGTGAGGCTGGTTGTGAGAAATTATAATGGCCAAACATTTTATTAAAAGAAAACAAAAAGGTCCAAAAATAGCCTCGGGAAACAAGCCTGAGAGAGAACGAGGAGATAGGAGGAAGGAAGGCAGGGGTGGGGGAGAGGAAAGTTAGAGGGAAAAGAAACAAGATTTCAGGCAAAAAATGATCAGAGCCGAAAAGTGAAAGTGCTGGCATGGGATAGCGGTATCCAGGGGACAGGCACAACACAGGGCAAAGAGAGAAGGAACATTTCTTCAGATGTGTCCCGCCACCAGGAGAGCAGGTTAATGAAGGGTCAGCAGTCAGAGGAAATTGGTTGGGCTGGTATCTTGGAGGTACTGCCAAGAAGACAGCCTAGATTCTTCTACAAACTCTCAAGGAGGGAGGCGCTCTAGAGTATTCTGCTTGGGTTGGATTCTGATTTCATCTCATTATTGTTGCTTTAGAATTAGCCAAGGAAATTGACTCTTGATTAAGGAAGTGGATGGAAAGGACTGCACAGGTTTAGACTGGGTCAGAATGGCAATGTGGAAACTGCAAGACGTTGCCTTCTACACCCTTTTCTTAAATTTTACTCAAAATCAAATCGTCTTGGTACCTCTATGCCTCACTGCACCACCTTTCAGGAAAAAATTGCTTGGATTTTCTTTGTAACTCTACCATCTTCTGGAGGATCCAAAAAAAAAAAAGTTCCGCTAGAGTCATTGACTTGGGAATCTATCTATATTGTTTTGGAATTGCTTGAAAAAAACTTTTTCTGTATTTGGATATACTAGGGGATTGCATATCTTGGGTATTGGAATTATGTAATTATTATCACTGAAGGATAACAGTAAATCAGGCTTCTCGCAATGCTGAGATATGTGTTTGGACTATCATTGTGGATTGTACTGAGCTTTATCCAGGTAAGTAGACTTTGCCATGGTATAGTCAAGACAAACTGAAATGATCATTCATTCCTTTGCTTCTGCAGTTTCAGTCCTTAGGAGATAATTCACTGAATACAGAAAATGCAGAAGCTTTACCTATAATCCTATGGAAACTCACAGATAACAATGTCTTATATTATGTATTATAGAATATATGTATTGTTATTTCATGTGAAACAGATAAGTGTCTTTTAGATGTTAAAAAATCTATCCTGGAGACTAAGTCTGCTCAATAGAAAAATCACCTGTTATATGTAATTTTAGCTTTGCCTTCCCACAATTCCTGCAGCGATTAGCAGATAAACCAATTGTTTTATTGTATTCTAATGGGTCTTGTGTCGTTATTTAGGTTGTGGAACCCGTAAAATGCACAATCAACATCACAGAGAGCAGAGTTTTCTCTCAGTCTGTCTATGTAAGGTGGAAAAGTCCAGGCAACCCATGTAATTTTAGTATGATAGGCCGTTCAAGCAACCTTTGGGAGAATATATGTAACCCTATTCAAAGGACAAATGACTCTTATGAATGCACACAGAGTGGACTAGAGGCAGGAACTCTGTACAATATAAGTATTGTGGCGTTACAGGATGGAGAAGCAAAGAACCTTACCTTACAAACAGGTAACTTTATTTCAGTTTATCTAAAAGGCAATTGCCAGGCTTCATTCTAGGTTCTCCTTTAAAAACCTTGAAGTAGGAATTGCATGTAAGAACATAAAAATATATGTTACATTTTTCTTTTCATCAAGGGTTACAGGAATGTATCCTGCCTAAGAGCAAACGAAAAACTAGATACAACTGCGCAAAATATGAAGTGGGACACTAAAAAACTGTTATTTTATAGTAAATACTCAATACAATTTTCCAAACTATTTAAATAGAATTGATCTTTGCGAGACATTGATCTAGATTGAATTGAAGAAATATGACAAGGAGCTTTATAGATCACTGAGAACAAGGTTAAAGGTAGACATATAACAATTTTATATGATGAACATAGGCTAGCTATGCCTGATGAATGTAGTCACAGTTTAGAATTAGGATTACATTGTAACCAGTTAAATGGGAGATCATTATATTTTCTTTCTATAATAAGAACAATAGCTGCAATTTATAGTTGATGCATTCACTTTATTGAAATGGTGTTTCTCTTTAGTTAGAAAATTGTCATCTAAAGAAATGCATTCATCATCATACCAATGCCATGTGTTAGTAATGCAGGAACAAATTCCTCATTATTTTACCTTTACTCGTGATCACAAATATCAAGTGCACATAATGCTAGCTAAAATAATCTAATCAAATTGTGTAATGCTAATAATGGGGTTTATGCCTCACCATGCAAAAAAATGGTCAAATATGTAAAATAACAAAAGCTGGTTGGTATTAGGGAAATATGATAATGAAATGCCTATAGAGCTACTAGTTTGGACCACAGGGTTCTCTTTATTGGGGTGCCCTCGTGTATTTTAATGTAGCCAGATACATTGGGACTATCACTGAAGCTATAAAATGAATATTAAGTGACTAATCCTTTGTTTTAGGATCAAAGCTAAGATCTGATTTTACGAGACTCGAGTGCTACTGTAAATGAGTCAGGGGATGTGACTCACTACTGCGGCCCAGAGGTGCTGACCAGGATGCTGTGCATGCTCTTATCTATTCTCAAATGTTTTATTAGCTGCCTGTAACAAGTCCCTAGTGGCTTTCTAAAACTGACTAGTTAAGTGTCTATTGTAGAGTATTTAGAACTCATCCCTAATAACCTTTACCTAACCTATATGTGTTTATACTTTTATTTTTATACAAATTACCTGCAGATAACTGTGCTTAATGTAAACATGCTCTGAAGTTGGTCCTCACACTCTGGTCAGTAGATAGATGGATTGTCAGATACGTGTTTGGTTAAAACATATTACTTACCATGCAGATAGGAATAAAGTCAGATTCAACAAGTGAAAGGTACCACATTTATATTGGGAACTACGGTATAAATGATGTCCTATTTCCATCCACATAAAAACCATAGACAGATTTACTGATAGGGGAGATTTATCACTTCTTTTATGGGTTTTCTTTATGGCGTAAAAGCAGTGAAAGAATCACAAATCTCAAATCACAAAGCTCGGGCGTATGATAAATCTCCCCTATAGTGTCTAAAAGTGTCTAAAAAATCATTTGTAAGATCATTTACAAAAAATTTTTCTATATAAATGGAAGATCACTGGTATGCAGGAGAGCAATGTCTGGGAAGCTTACAATTAACCCTCTACAATGCGTTATATATCACTGGTAGGGGGATTTGAGTGCCTACAGCCATGAATATGTAATATAACTTTACAAAACCCGTTTGTAGGTTTTACTTAGGTTTGCTGTAAAAATGCATCAACAAAGTAAATCAGAATTTTGAGGAATTGTTTAGGTGACATGGGTTTCAAAAACTCCTACCATAGTTATTTCTATGGCCAGTGCCTGGAATACACAGATGATTTTTCAGTTAAAGCACTTATCCTTAAGATAAATGTTGATTTGGTAGAATTTGCTGAGAATCTTTTGTGCATGGTGGTGTTAGAACTAGAAAAAGGTCTGAGTATGTATGGATTGAGACAGACACTTTTTCTCATTCAGCTCATAAGTCCAGATCTATGATTGTATAACACAAAGTTTCAGGTGACCTGCTTTTCTTCACACAGTCTTAAAGCTTTGTCAATTTTGGAGAAGATATCAGTGCATATGGCCGTCACTTGCTCTAGAATCACTCTCTATACACCAGAGCAAAGAGCCACTGCCAACAACTGTCCCTGTACAGGACAGAGCTCATCAATGTAGCACACATCTTGTCATGAAAAAAAATCTAAGTACTCCAATAGGTCCTTGCGCAAAAGATTTTTAGTATTTTTGTGATGTGACATCATGTCTGTTATTAACAGTGTGACAAAGTATAGATATATAAAGAGTTTTAGTACAGAGGCAAAATCAATAAACATCTATGTCAAGTGGACATAGAAATAAATCATATACACAGGGGCGTAACTACAGTGGTAGCAGCCATAGCAGCCGCTGTGGGGCCCACAGTGTCAGGGGGCCCCATCAACCGACCTGATACAATAAAGAATGGAGGATGTGCACCATTATTTATCTATATTGTACTGCATATGTCCAGCATAATATGTATATAACATATACTGTGATGTATACATGCAGTATCTGTGATGTGTATATGGTGTCTGTATACACTGTATGTGAGTATGTTGCATATGGCACTGTATGTATGTGTATATGCACATGAGTGTATTTATATGTGATTGTAACTTGCATGTGGGAGAATACTAATATGTATATTTTTTAACTGGGAAGGGGGGCCCCATGCAGTAGCCTGCTAGGGGGCCCTGTCTTTCCTAGTTACGCCACTGCATATACATATGAGAAACCTGTGGCTTAACTCTGTATTGAGTAAGGCAAATCCCTTTACCACATACAAGTATTATCTATACACAGTAGAGGACAGAAAAGGAACATCAAAACAATGCCTAGTATTAAAGTAAGGTAAAGTGATAAGACAATGCAGAAAGTGACAATTCCTCTGAGTAACAGGTCCAATCCATAGCATGTCTCAATTCAATAGTATAAGCTACTGTTATTAAATATGACCCATCCTGTCTGACCTAAGACCGTATTCTTCAATATAATGCAATCACACTAGTTTATTGTCATACACAAACATATTAAGAGTTAATAAGTATAATAATTACTAAACATCTTTTGAGTAAGGACCTGCCGGAATGCTTGGATTTATTTCATTACTAATACGAGGTTGGATACTTTCCAAGTTGTCTCCACCAATACGGAGAGTGTGATATAAGAAAATTACATTCATATCTTACTATAGGATAATGTCTTGTAAAAGTGTAAATGGGCCATCCCCTTCAGACAACAGAAAACTCCAGGAACCCCAATGATCATCATTCACATTTTATGTGGCTAAGTGATTACATGGTTAATTTAATCTCAGTATAAAATTAATCAGCACCGAAATGTGGTCCAAAATACAAAATGAACGGAATCCTGACAGACAGAACAGTACAACATCTTCAATGTGCCCAATGTTTGTGAAATCATATGTTCTCTTGGAAGCACTGTAGTCAATGCTTCTATAATTTACTAATGATCTCTGTTGATATGCCACCGACATATTCAGCAGCACTTGCAAAATCTAAATAGTATAATGTAAATACATCCAGTCTGATCCAGATGATTTATCTGTTGTGGTATAAGACTGGTGAATTGTACTTTGCCCCTCCTATTAGATGGTCTAGTTTTCTGCACCATAAATTGCACAGTAAATTTTTTTGCATGCCCACTTTTTTTTTACCCTTTATCGGACTTTTGTAAAACTGCCTAAAATTTTCTAAAACCTTCAATAAATGTAACACACAGCATTTAAGGTGCAAATTACCCAAGTTTTCTGATATAGACAGACTAATACATCTCCCCTATTTTGTTGTCCTGCATTCACCACTAGAGGGAGCTAACTGTATACTGAAATGGTTTTCCAAAAGATGGGAACAATTCTGTCCTCCCTTTCTTCTCACACTGTATGTACCCTGTATGGTGTTTCAAATTCCAGTAACATCATTTGCACTTCTTAATAATGCGAAGTACAAATTCCTTTCATTGTGCATAAAGTATTGCAAAACACAGTAGTGCAACGTTTTGGTCTTAATCAGACACAGTTTACTCAGGTTAACCTGGAAGAAGTACAGTAATGGCCGCCAGTGAGTACAAAGGGAGGAGAAATAGGCTCTATGCACACACAGAGAAGAACACACTCAGTTTCTAGAGCTCTAGACATGACATCACTGGCTGTAGTAGTTTTGGACATCAACTCAGTATACATTGATGGATTAATGATATGACCCCATATGACCCCATATGACTGCTGGGGCCTGATATTTGCTTTAGAAGCCATGTGGAATGGTAACTGGTGTCATTTTCAGAGCACTAGTTGAGGATTCAGAGTTAGGCTTAATAGTAACAGAACAGAGTATTATGACAGCAGAAATGAACCCCAGCTCTATAGATAAATTTAAAAAAAATAATTAGCACAACATTTTGTGCTTATTTTGATTAACACAAACAAATTGGCCTTCAAGTGTGAAAAACTCACTTTAAGAATGGAGCAGAGGAAGTCATTATCGATATGCCAATAGACTATTGTACTTGACCTCAGTAATCCCTCAAGTGAACATAGAGCAAGATATAGGTCCTAGCGTGACTGTGGTAGCTTAGACTCCTCCGGGACCAAGTATGTGGTGTGATTACAATCTGAGGTAAAATATGTTATTCTGAAAACATGTGTATGATAAAAATGTAAGGCAACAGTTTGTAAAACACAAAAGAACATTATAAAAATTGAATATTTACATGTTCATTTTAATTGATAACATGGCAGATTTATACATAAATGAACATATATAACAGGGTTGTATACTATCTATAAGGTGATACATAACTTGCATAATATTGCATTATGGCAGGATGCCAAGAGAGAATTCTTGTAACAATGTAAATGGTTTAAGTGTTTGTTTCCAGACAGGACTCTCTCAGCCCAGGCACTTCCCAACCTCATTGTTCCTTTGTTCTAACGGATGTTAAAGGGACTAAGTGTTTTGTTTTCTGGGCCAGATAGATTAGATAAAGTCTGAATTTTTAAACTTCACCTTCTAGGCACGCAAACCATGTTCTACACACTGTGAGGTTCAGTTCCAGAGACACAATGTTCAAAGTACTAAGACTCTGGAATTTGTGTTTGAGGAAACAGAACATTACTCTTAATGCAAGCTGCTCATCAGAGAATACTTCTTTACAAAAAAAGTTCAAGTAAGGAAGCTTGAAGGAGCCATGACCTTAAAAGTAATAACTGATATAACAGATCTCTTAAAAGGAAATCTACCTTCAAAATCTAACATAATAAACCAGGGACTTGTAGGTTCAGGCACAGTGACTGTGGTAATTTTTCCATATTGGTCGTCCATGTCCTCCATCCTTCTAAAATCAACTTTTAAAATTATGCTTTACATGCTGTTACACTGTCGCACCGTTCCCCTGCTTCCTCAGCACTTGTGCAGTGATCACTTCCTGTTAATTTTTCTGTTAGTGTTAAGTGAGCAGGGGGAGGGCGAGACAATGTAACACCTGTAATGTCAGATCACAGAGTGGCTAGAGTAGCCCCTCAAACTCATAGGCATAATTTTAAAAGTTGATTTTAGAAGGAAGGAGGCCATAGATAACAAATATATCTATTCCAGTGCCTGGACCCATGAGTTAGTGTCCCTGGTTTCCATGCTTAATTTTGATGGTAGATTTCCTTTAAGCACCCATGCTAGCTACAAAAATGTTAAATTGTATATGTTTTTTTATGGAAACATCCCATATCTATCACATATCCATTATTTAAAGTTGAGACTACTAGATCCTTGACCTTTTTTCCTACCGTGCTGCCTAGCAGTTCCATAAACCATAGTGTATTAATTAGAATCCAGAATGGATTGTCTTTGTAGCGTTCTTAAATGTAATACTTGACTGTTGATGGCGTACAAGGGTTGAAATAGTCACAATTCCCCCCTTTCAGTTTCCCTACTTACACCATCTCCACACCAAGGGGGCAGTCCCCATCTACAGAGTGGGCCGGTATGAGGCGTTCTTGAAACTGTAAGAGACGGGTGCCTGTAACTGTAACTGGAACGCATCTCCCGCCATGCAGTACTATTGTGTCAGGAAGGGGTTGTTATATCTACAGAATGGGCAAAAAATGTCTATCTTAATAGAACTAAATAAATAAAAAAATTCTGAAAGAAAAAGCATGCTGTGCATACAAATTTTACGCACACACACATACTTAATACTCATGCTGTAAATGTTATTTTTTCCAGACCCCCTTCCACCTTCTCAGTTGGAAGTGAAAAGAAATACAGTCACATCAACAAGTTTGCAGGTTTCTTGGACATCTTCTCCGGGATGGGTGGATCATTATGAATTGCAGCTACGTAATAAACAAGGGGAAAGTATACAAAATGTAAACATCCATGGAAATTTCCCCCAAAAGGAAGCTCTTTTTTCTGCATTGAATCCGGGCACACAATATAGCATTTCCATAACTGCTATGTCTGGTAATAAGAGCAGCCCTACAGTCTCTATTAATGGCTCGACAGGTAAATTCTGTGAGGACAATGTGTAACTGGCCTGTTTTATATCAATGCCTTTAACATGATCTGACGATGCACCATTATATCTTGTTTACTCAATTATTATTGACACTTCCTCACATCTTGATATCTAAGAGCTTAACAGAACCCAAAAAGCTTCTGTCTACATATAATGCTTTATGTACAGTCTCTAATACAGACTTTTCAGAACTTTTGTGCCTGTAAGCAGTGGCATAACTTGAAGTTGACAAGCACCAATGCAACGTTTGTGCCAGGCCCCTGACTATAATGTATGAGTTGTAGTACTAGCCTTCTCATATAGGAAAGCGACACCTTATGGGTCCCCAAGCCTCTTGGGCCGTTTACGACTGCACCTTCTACACCCCTACATATTATGCCCCTGCCTATAGGAGTCCCTTGACCTGTAGAAAGATCGCTATTTTCACACCATCCTAGGCCATATCCTGAGAGTTTCATGTAAGTATTAGATGCTCTTATGTTTGATGAAGGTTGGTAGAGCAGTCTTGTCCATAGATCATGGTGTATGGTGTATGTATGAGGCCAAAGAATCATTTGTATGGACTTAGAGGATTATATAGTTTGCATCATATGGGCAATAGCATGTCTAAATATAACCTCCCCACCACATATATAAAGCAATATGCCCCATACAAAATATACAGATAGAATTTAAACTATATGCTGTATAGCTATCTTACATCTTATCTTTTAATGCTTCTATTCACATTATGTTTTCATTATGTTACAATATACTTAAAATGACATTGTATAACATATATATTCTGTTTCATTTTAGCCCCAATGCCTGTGAAGAGTATTGACACTCATAGTAAAGCAGACAGTATTCATGTATCATGGATGCCTGGTTCTGGAAATATAGAATATTACAAGGTTCTCTTGTTACAAAATAAAAAAATAATAAGTGAAGATACTTTAGATAAACAAATGACCACATATACTTTTAATGGACTCCTACCTGGACACATTTACAATATCACAGTCATTACTGGTGCAGCAGGCTTGCAAAACTGGAACTCTAACTTAGCCAGAACAGGTAAGGAGTCATAGTTATAAGCAAAAATGGCAGCACTCCAAGATTCAATCCAAACAGCGTGTACCTTTATTCAAAATTTCATATCTGGAGTCTTGCTGGTGCTTGAGAGTCTGTTCGCTTGAGAAAGACCCTAAGAGTCAAAATGCTGTAATGGTCAGTTAAATAAGGCTACGCTTTTTTATTCTTGGAGTGCGGACATTTTTTTTGCCACTTGTGCAATTGGAGGGACTGAATCCTAGTCCTACTATATATTCTTTGATGTAAGAACTGCTTTCTTTTTTGTTATATATATAAATATATATATACATATATACACTCACCGGCCACTTTATTAGGTACACCTGTCCAACTGCTCGTTAACACTTAATTTCTAATCAGCCAATCACATGGCGGCAACTCAGTGCATTTAGGCATGTAGACATGGTCAAGACAATCTCCTGCAGTTCAAACCGAGCATCAGTATGGGGAAGAAAGGTGATTTGAGTGCCTTTGAACATGGCATGGTTGTTTGTGCCAGAAGGGCTGGTCTGAGTATTTCAGAAACTGCTGATCTACTGGGATTTTCACGCACAACCATCTCTAGGGTTTACAGAGAATGGTCCAAAAAAGAAAAAACATCCAGTGAGCAGCAGTTCTGTGGGCAAAAATGCCTTGTTGATGCCAGAGGTCAGAGGAGAATGGGCAGACTGGTTCGAGCTGATAGAAAGGCAACAGTGACTCAAATCGCCACCCTTTACAACCAAGGTAGGCAGCAGAGCGTTCTCTGAGCACAGTACGTCGAACTTTGAGGCAGATGGCTACAGCAGCAGAAGACCACCCGGGTGCCACTCCTTTCAGCTAAGAACAGGAAACTGAGGCTACAATTTGCACAAGCTCATTTAAATTGGACAGTAAAGATTGGAAAAGTTGCCTGGTCCTGATGAGTCCGCATTTCTGCTGCGACATTCGGATGGTAGGGTCAGAATTTGGCGTCAACAACATGAAAGCATGGATCCATCCTGCCTTGTATCAACGGTTCAGGCTGGTGGTGGTGGTGTCATGGTGTGGGGAATATTTTCTTGGCACTCTTTGGGCCCCTTGGTACCAATTGAGCATCGTTGCAATGCCACAGCCTACCTGAGTATTGTTGCTGACCATGTCCATCCCTTTATGACCACAATGTACCCAACATCTGATGGCTACTTCAGCAGGATAATGCGCCATGTCATAAAGCTGGAATCATCTCAGACTGGTTTCTTGAACATGACAATGAGTTCACTGTACTCAAATGGCCTCCACAGTCACCAGATCTCAATCCAATAGAGCATCTTTGGGATGTGGTGGAAGGGGAGATTCGCATCATGGATGTGCAGCCGACAAATCTGCGGCAACTGTGTGATGCCATCATGTCAATATGGACCAAAATCTCTGAGGAAAGCTTCCAGCACCTTGTTGAATCTATGCCACGAAGAATTGAGGCAGTTCTGAAGGCAAAAGGGGGTCCAACCTGTTACTAGCATGGTGTACCTAATAAAGTGGCCGGTGAGTGTATATATATATGGTCAGCTCGGTCAATTTGGCTAAACCATTTTTATTCTCTATTTTCTAGCTCCTGCTGAGGTGTCTGATTTATCTGTGCTAAATGAAGGAAGTTCCACAAAATTAAAGGTTCGCTGGAAACCTCCTCTGGGCAAGCTGGATTCCTACAATATTACTTTATCTGAGAAGGGAACTAGCAAATATAGCAGAACTCTGAATGCTGCATCCACAGAAGTCACCTTTGAGGACCTAACTCCAGGGCGCCTGTATCAGGTCAATGTTACTTGCATTGCTGGGGACTTAAGCACTGATAAGATGGCAATTGGCAGGACTGGTAAGTACTGCACTTGTGTTATTTTCTCTAAGGGCCACACAAGATGTGACAGAATATGACAGTTTTTTATTAGCAGGAAATAAGAACATTATTGAAGACCTCTATACCGGGGTGTAACTAGGAGAAGCAGGGCCCCAGAGAAGTCTTCTGAATGGGGCCCCACTACTCCCTTAGAAAATATACATATTTGTATACATTTATACACGCTTACACACATTTATGCATTATTACACACATTACATTACATTATTACACAGTACATTACATTAAAAACATTTATACACTTGCACAAATTTATGCACTAATATATACATTTATATACACTTACACAGGCCTGTCTCATATCTGTCTGACCACATGGAGGAAGTACACGACAATAATTTGAGATGAGAGATCCCTAGTCCTTTAATTCTACTGTCCCTTTCTATCTTTTCCCTCACATTTCTTATCTGAGCTGCCGATTCATGCTGTGTACTGTGAAAGATGTGCACTGTTATATACATATTACCCTGTACAATGTGCCGTTTAATATATATATATATATATATATATATATATATATATATCTATATATATATATCCAAACGAAAAAGAAATGGCACCAGCGCTTCAGGAGATGTGTAGTATAAAATCTTCTTTATTCAAACCAGGTAAAAATAACACACGGCTTGGTACATAGGTAGGTGGACCAACAGGTTAAAACCAACGCGTTTCGCCCCTTGCGGGCTTAGTCATGGTTAAACATGCTACCAACTATGTAGGAGCTATTTAAAGATCGCGCCCTGGGTGGGCGTGTGACGTAACCGGCACGTGATGTGAGTCACGTGATCGGAACTGAACCTTCTCTCATTCGTTTAACCCTAATTCCCAGGACGTGATGAAGTTAAAAACTTCTAGTAACGATAAGAACAAAATATCAAGAAGGGTAAGAAGATTATGAGAACCTGATAGACATATATAGAGCATTTCCCATTAGATATATAACTAGTACATAAAGTATAATTTATCCACAGTGAACACTATAATATACAGTCAGGATATATACAATTGATGTAACGACACGAGGATATCTGGAAAGAGAATGGGAGGGGAGAGGATAAAGGTTAATAACATATTGTTTTGAGCAGTTAGTCATAACATAGGATCAGATCCTGACGTAGATTCAGACCATTGGTTGTGTCGTTTTAAGTACGAACATCCAATAGGTCTCTCTAACTCATAAGTTTCTTCCTATGATTCTCCTCCTATCCGGTCGTTTGACCTTTTCTATTCCCTGCCATGCAAATATATGTTGTCACCATTTGGACATCCTCGAAAATGTCTCGAAGCCGCAGATAAATTGGTTAAATATACTGTTTTTTATGTCAGATAGGTGTTTCCTAATCGGACTTTAAGAGCGTTTGTGGTGTACCCACATATTGTTTATTACATAAAGTCATTTTATACTATAAATGCAAATGAAGTATTGCATTCAGTATGAAGTAATTTATAACTCTTTGGGTAGTAACGACGTGAAAGAATCTGAGGTACACACAAATTACATGTATACATTTTAGATGTCCACATTTGTGACTGCCTGGATTTGTAACCAGGTATGTGTAGTAGGGTTCCTGATAACACTTTTAAATAAGCTAGGAGACAATATGGATCCAAGGTGGGGGCTTTTTTGAAATACACCTAATACCTCCTGAAAGACAAAATTTCAATTCTTCATTCTGTTCTAGGATGGGTAGATTTCTCTCAATATCCTTTTTATATGACAAAATTGATTACTGTATGTAGTTGTAAATGTAACCGGTTTTGTCGTTGGCATCTGCTTCTTCCTCTTTGGTGTATCAGTCAAAAGTGTCTCCCTTTGACATTAACAATTCTTTTTTTAGCCATATTGAGAATATGTGATTTATATTTACGTTCCCTAAATCTCTTTTCCCAAGCATGTACTTGTGTGTCAAAAGTGGAATCAATGAACTGTCGACGGAGTCGAACCAGTTCGCCGTAAGGACGTTATCCACAACGTGTCTAGGATGGCACGATGTGGACACAGGATTGTATTACACCGCAATTGGTTTACGATATGGCGATATATGTATATTTCCATTTATTCCTTTCAGGTAACGTCTAAATAATTAATTTCTACCCTCCAAAGAAGTGAGTAAATCTCAAATTCATGTCATTTTGATTAATATGACACCAACACCATCAAATTCCAAACTGGACCTTCCCACACCCATAACAGGTCGTCAATGAGCGACCAAACCACCTCACAGACGACCTGTACGGTTGTGCTCCGAGAAGATAAATTTCTTTTCCCATTGTATCATGAATAATTTGCAAGGGAGGGGGAAATTTCGCCCCCATGGGGGCCCCCTCCACTTGCAAATAGAATTCTGAATCAACATAAAAAGTTGTTTACCAAGCAGGAATGTGTAACATAATGATGTATTCCTTAAGTTCTAACGAATAAGTACTGAAATCATTAAATGTTGTGAGATAATTATAGCCAATTCGTGTGGTATAGAGGAGTAGAGGGCGACCACGTCGCACGAGGTCAACTATAAGTGCTTTCCTTTCATTTGATCCATAATTTGTAGCAGGTGTTTCGTGCCCTCAGGTAAGTAGGGGTGACTTTAGTTTAATGGCTGCAAGAAATGGTCAAGCCAATCTCCCAGTCGCTCAAGGCCACCAATGCCGGCCACAATGGGTCGACAAGGGGAGAAAAACTCCCTTGTGAACCTTGGGGAGAGAGTGGAAGATCGGCATGACCGGGTGTTTATGTATAAAAACTCCTTTAATTTCTCGTACCAAGCCGTGTGTTATTTTTACCTGGTTTGAATAAAAGAGATTTTATACTACACAATCCCTGAAGCGCTGGTGCCATTCTTTTTCGTTTGGATTCGTATGCCCTAGGTCCATGGGGCTGTTGCTGCTCCGTGCGAGGAGAGATTGTTTGGAAGAGGTGAGCTGCACTAAACTTCTATATATTATATATATATATATATATATATATATATTATATATATATAATGGTGCATATCCTTTATTTTTTAATGTGTCAGGTCGGATGCTGGGGCCCCCTGACTCTGCAGGCCTCATAGCAGCTGCTTTGGCTGCTACCTCTTTAGTTACGTCCCTACCACTATATCTGATTATAAGTCTATTTAGTTTCTATGTTATGTTACAATTAATATGAGAGGCAGCAGTGAAGTGGCATATGTACATTAAAGGGACAAACACTACTAATCATAAGCTTTATTCAGTCATTTCTAATTTTTAGTTATTCTGATGATCTCAAAACAAGACTCTTTCAGTTCCTACTTTCACAGTGCTCCCTATAATGTGTAAAACATTAATAACTTTGTTGTGGAGGTGTATAAGTGTGTATGGATGTCATTAAATTGTGGTCCCCTC
Source organism: Engystomops pustulosus (assembly GCA_019512145.1). Lineage (NCBI taxonomy): Eukaryota > Metazoa > Chordata > Amphibia > Anura > Leptodactylidae > Engystomops > Engystomops pustulosus. The sequence continues at coordinate 135,218,409 of CM033644.1, forward strand.
GTGGCCAGGAACTGGTGACATCCTGTGTACAGTGCTACAGAATGTTATCACTTTAAAATAAGTACTTTTTATTTTCTAGTTCCTGAAAGAGTTAAAGACCTGAAAGCAACAAGCAATGGAGTAAAATCTCTCCGAGTAAGCTGGGTGCCACCTGCTGGTGATTGGCATCAATATCATCTTGTGCTCTACAACCAGTCAACTGTTCTGCTAAATACCACAATGGAAGATCACTATAGAGAGTTCATCATTCATGATGTGGGGCTCATACCTGGAAGGCAGTACGATGTCTCTGTGGTTGTGGAGAGTGGCGGCCTGACAAATACTGCTTACTGCAAAGGAAGAACAGGTCAGCTGTGTTTTAATGAAAATATTGGTAACTTCTAATATTTGGTGGTCTACTGGTATTCATATCAATGCGCATGCCAGATCCTATTTTCTGAATATACAAACTGCAGTACACATTATAGTTTCAGTATGGGATCCTCAGTCACAAGCAGTGCTTAATAATGCTTGGGTTATAAAATCGAAATAAATTTGCTAATTATAAATCCTCTCGTCTTCTGTCATAGCCCCTCAAGCTGTCCAGCAGCTCCAGGTTAAACACGCCAATGAATCCTCGTTCAGCATCACATGGAGGACTCCTCTTACAGACTTGGACAATTATGTGGTATCACTTGCAGACAGGGATCTCATATTTATTAACAAAATTCTTCTGAAAGAATCCAAAGAGTTTACTTTTGCCGACCTTGTACCTGGAAGAAAGTATACCGCAAAAGTTACAAGTTTCAGTGGAGATCTAAACAACTGGGTTTCTGTAGAAGGAAGAACAGGTAAGACCAGTACCTGTATGCTCATTGCATGCGAGGGTAACAGCCATAGCATCTGCTATAGGGCCCAGAGTCTTATGGGGCCAGGCATCTGGGTTATTGGGTGTGAATATGCTGTACTTGTGATGTGTATGTGCTCTAAATGTGTATGCATATGTGATGTGTATATGCTGTATATCTGTGCAGATGATGCATGGATGTATATGGTACTGTGTGTATATAAGCTGTATGCATGTATATATGGTGTGTATATTCTGTATGTATATTTTTGAGGGGAAGTGGAGCCCTATTCAAAAGTCTGCTATCGAGCCCTGCCTCTCCTAGTTACGCCACTGGCTCATTGTATTTTCCCTTGTATAGTAATTGATCAAGTATTTCTTGCTCTCTCCCTCTTCCTTCTGCCTGTGTCATCTAGCAGTTGGAAGGGCTCATTGTAGCAGCCTGTAAAGTTACAGAATGGGGGTTCTATTAACACCCCCAGAGCTTTTCAGGCTAATCAGCAAAATGTAAACATTTTTTAAATATAGAGTAAGATGATTAACACGCTCACAGTGCCTGGACCTATGAGGAAATGTCCTTGGTGTATCATGCTTGATTTTGATCATATTTGCATACATATTACATACATATTTACGTATTTTAACCCATGTATCTACTTTATAGTTAAAATCACCCATTGACAATGAAGTGATAATGTGTAATGAGGAAATTTCAACACATCAATTTAAAAAGTATCAAAAAAGGAAGGGTGGGAAGGAAAACTCAGGAGACTTGGCTCAAGAGTATCAGGAAGGAAAAGGGTGATAACATTAATACATGCGTACTTACACCCTTTCTATTGTACGGCCAAAGAGGAGGCTGGATAGTCCTGTACATAATATATTATAGAGTAATATGCTCTATACAAAAATTATATAGACACAATGATTATATTAGTAAGGAGTCTTTTTATAGACATGTTTTATAGGCCTAAGGTGAGTAGTGAGTAGTCACCTATAGTAAGAGCACGTAATGTTAAATTCAGTAACAAACTATTACAGGATGGATCAACAGTTGTAGCTGCTTAGAGACATAAGTGGATTTGCAAATCTGGTGATTTTGAAGAAGAAGAAGGTTCTAAAGATGGAGTCTTGGTAAATATATAGAGTGGAATTTAGGTGGGATGATACTAGAGAGGGCCCAACTAACATTGAAGGGTATACAGTAGGAATAGGGTGGCAAATGTAAACTAATAGGGCTGAGGGGATTAGAAATATTCTTCTGCCACATTGTATAGTTAAGAAATAATTATTTAGTTAGAATTGAGAGGAATGAATGACCCACTGGTCCAGTGCCATACTAATGGTGCCATGTGTTGTGAAGAAACACTTTTAGGTGTTTGTGACTTTATTCAGATCTACTGACTGGTGGTATTGCCAGAGATGAAATAGAAAGATAGCAAGTGGTGGGCAAATAGCAGGTTAGTGAAGTTATTTTGTGAGATGAACATAAGATCAATACTGTGACCTTCTTTGTAAGCGGAAACAGTGCACTCAAAGGAAAACTATAAGGCGATAAGACCTGAAAAGGAAGATCATCAATAGAGATCACAGAAGGCAAAGTAACACGTATTGAAACTGGTATATAGATGTTCTAAGATAGTTTGTGCTGAGCCACGGCGGACTGACAGATATAGTAAATAAATGCAAAGGGAAATACAAAGATCCCTTTACTTTCAATGTGGCTCATTACATAATGGAGAATTTTACTCCCCTGCTCTATTATCAGATTGTTCATTCCGGTTTTGGAATTTTACTCAAGAATGGATGTATTAGGATATTAGTGTATTTGATGGTTTATATACGAGAGTTTTGAAAATGTTAAACATGAGCTAAATAGCATCTTCCAAATAATAATGCATGTAATGCATGGCATATAGGGCATCACATCTTCTTCTCTCTCTGTTACAGTTCCCTCCCAGGTCACTCAGTTAAATTTGGTGAATCAAGGAAAATCATCCAGTCTGTATGCTGAGTGGACCAAAGGTCGGGGAGATGTGGACGCATTCCAAGTTCTTCTAATACATGAAAACATTGTGATAAAGAATGAAAGTGTATCTAGTGAGGCCACGAAGTACCAGTTCCACTCTTTAAAGCCAGGAGGACTATACTCAGTGGTGGTGACAACTCTCAGTGGTGGCATTGCTTCTAGACAATCCCTGGCTGAAGGCAGGACAGGTGAGATGAAACACACATATAGTACAATATTTAGTTAAAATAAGAATATACACAATATTGCCATTACCAAGCTACAATCATTAGGTTCATTGATGTTGCCTGCTATGTCAATAATATAATAAACCAAAAAATGTAGTTCGTGCAGAAAAGTGTTTCTCCCAAGTCTAAATTAAAACCAAAAGGGGATTCTTCACCGTAAACAGAGCGATGCTGAAGGTTTAGTTGAATTTTTTTTACAGATTTTTACAGTGAGCAATGTTTATATTGCATTTCTGTCATACTCTTAGACTCCTTTTAAATATCATTTTCAGGCAGTCCCCGGGTTACGTAGGTTTGCTCTTAAGTTGAATTTGTATGTAAGGTCGGAACTGTATATTTTATAATTGTAACCCCAGCCAAAAAATTTTTTTCATTTTTAAAAATGTTGGATTGTCATCAGAACCAGAATTAACAATAAATCTTAATTGCAGACAACTCTGTTTATTGTAGCCTAGGGCTAAAGTAAAGTAAATGCCCAACATTCAGAAATCCGTTTGTAACTAGGAGTAGGTGACCATGTGTAAAGTGTTGGTCATACATTTAATCCCTAAAAGCTTGAAGCACATACATTAACCATCTATACCATTTTCCGTAGACACACGTTAAAAAGGCACATTTGTTGTTAGTCTTTCTATCACATGGAATACAGAATATGGACTGATTTTCCCTTTCAGTCCATTAGTATGATTGAAGGCTTCAATACTACATATAACAATATACTGTACAATTACCATTTAGACAAACTAGTGAATTAGGATACACCAAAATCGCAAATCTTTTCCAAATGATGCTGGAAAGAGCAATTAAGAACAGACAAAGATACTTTAAGGAAACATATCCAAGAAAAATGACAAATTGTGCAGAAGATCTTTGGGGGGGGGGGGGAGGATACAGGTTAAGTGAAAAGGCTATGTACAGGAAATTAGAGTTAAGACAAGAATGAATGTTTAATTACACGAGATCAGCAAATTTGTAAGCTTGATACTCATGTGAACTTAATCAAGCGGCTTCCTTCCTCAAGTGATTGTGTCCTGTACTTAGGGAACACAGTAAAATATTTTCGAACAATGGCCTGTACTTCTGAACACATTATACTAAGAGAGAGATAACGTGCAGTCCTACCCGCAAGCAGTGTTATATAATGTTGCACAGGCAGCCAGCAGAGGGCAGGAGAGATTTGATTTCCATCATTCTCTACTAATCTATGGAGCCTTTATGGTTCTATATTTACTTTAATTTTACAGAAAAGAAAATAGCAGATGTAAAGAAGTCTTAGCAAATGACTTATAGTTACCCCAAAGTCCAGTGATATACAATTCACAAAACTCATACTATTAGTTCAAATATTGAACAGAAGCCACATAGAGAAGCTGACATCTATGTCCACAATACAGACGGTCCCCTACTTAAGGACACTCGACTTACAGACGACTCATAGTTACAGACGGACCTCTCTGCCCACTGTGACCTTTGGTGAAGCTCTCTGGAGGCTTTACTATAGTCCCAGACTGCAATGATCAGCTGTAAGGTGTCTGTAATGAAGCTTTATTGATAATTTGTCTGGAGCTACAATTATAAAATATACAATTCCGACTTACATACAAATTCAACTTAAGAACAAACCTACAGACCCTATCTTGTACGTAACCCGGGAACTGCCTGTACATAAAATGCATATAAAAACTTTCATGCCATGATATAAGGGAAAGATACAGGATCTGTTGCTCCTTACTTATCTGCTTTAGTAAGCAATTTTATTCCTTATGCAATAATTATTCTGAAGCATCTTTTTTCATAAATCACCTTATTGACAATTAATTCACAAAATAGGAATAACAGAGGAATGATATGACACAGCGGTAAAAGATGCTCCAACCTTTTTGTATCTGGGGTCCAGTTGCACCTAAAGTCCCAGGGACCATGTCAGGTAACCCCCTTACTATGGTCCCTGGGCAAAAAAACTGGTTGCCCAGCAAATACCCCATATCTAGTCCCAACCCATATAATGTGCCATTTCCAGCTCCCCCACTCTACAATGCCCCATTTCCTGCAGCTGCCCCCTTTTTCGGTTGTCTGTCTTTAGAAGAAGGGGGCAACAGAAAAGGGTACACTAAAATAACTCTTTCTCTATAGCCCCCACAGACCTATAATGTCCCCTTGTCTTTGGCCTTCTCACTATTAAGGAAAAAATATACATACTCTACATACTCAATTATAAGTCAAGGCACCTAATTTTACCACAAAAAACTTGAGAAAACTTATTGACTCGAGCATAAGCCTAGGGTGGGAAATATCCACAGCAGAGCCCCCTTTAATGAAATGTCCACAGCAGAGCCCCTCCCATCACTAATGAAATATCTACAGCAGAGCCTCCCTTCACTAATGAAATGTCCATAGCAGAGGCTCCTTTAATGAAATACCCACAGCAGAGCCCCCCTTTAATAAAATATCCACAGCAAAGCCCCCTTTAATGAAATGTCTAGAGCAGAGCCCCCCTTTAATAAAATATCCACAGCAGAGTCCCCCTCGCCAATAAAATATCCACAGCAGACCCCTCCTCGCTAATGAAATGTACACCATTGCCTTGCTAATTAAATGTTCCCAGCAGAGCTTCCCCCCTTTAATGAAACATTGAGAGCTTAAAAAAACTAAAATCTATCCGTACCTCCAGCTTCTCCACGTGGCTCCGTCTTCTTCTCTTTCTGGCATTAAGGGTAAAGATACGTCTATTTGCCCTGCCCACACACACACAATATGACATCACATGACCATGGCACACCACGTCATAGTGTATGTGTGCCAGCAGGGCTCATAGACGTACCCCTACCCTTATTGCCAGAAAGAGAAGAAGACGGAGCCATAGGGAGAAGAAACTGGAGATTTTTTTTCAGTTTAGATTCTTTGCCTGTGGCCCGGGACCGGGTCTTTCATGTCCCAGTTAGCGTAGTTATTTTATAGAAAATATCTACATTTCAGAGGAGAGATGACAGGTCCTGTTTATGGTATTTTGAATACAGATATTGAAAGCACAGTATTTTAAATAAATGTTATCAGTTATTTCCCTTTTATTACCCAAAGCTAAAACTGTAAATGTTTTATGTATTTTTATATCACAGTGCCTTCCAGTGTAGGTGGAATTACAGTCAATAACAATGGTCAGAGTGACTACCTACGCATATCATGGCTACAGGCTGTTGGAGATGTAGACACATATGTAGTAACATTATCCCATAACGGTAATATCCTTCCACCACTTACTCTTTCCAAATCCATCCATGAGTGTTCCTTCAGTGGCTTAACATCCGGACGACTATACAATGTGACTGTAACAACACGGAGTGGAAAGTTTGAGAACTATTCATTTAGTCAGGAGTGGACAGGTATAATCTATTTATTTGTTTTTTTTATGTTTTTTTTCTATTACATTGGTATCTTACCAGTATGAACCATTGTTTCTGTATTTTCCAGTTCCCTCTGCTGTTCAGGGACTAACAGTGAGCAATGCAGGAAGAAGTGACTATCTTAAAGTGTCTTGGCTTCATTCTCTTGGAGACTTTGATCAATATAAAGTGATTATTAAGGACAACAATAATTTTATAAACACAACAGTAGTCAACAAGTTGCAAAATGAATGTGTATTTTCCAACTTAGTGCCAGGCCGACTGTACAGTATAACTGTAAGCACTGAAAGTGGAAAATATGAGACCAGCGCCATGACCAGTGGCAGAACTTGTAAGTACCATAATGATTATGTCTGTTTGTTCATTCTGTGTTTATATTCTATGACCTAAATAGGACTGTTTTATATTAGTCCCAGAGGCTGTAAAGAAGTTGACACTTGCCAGAAGAGGCAGTGAAGAGCTCCATGTAACATGGTCCAGAGCTGATGGAGATGTTGATCGCTATGAGATTCAGCTCCTGTACAATGACATGAGCGTTCTCCCACTTATTACATTGAGTAACACTGCATCGGAATACCACTTCACCTCTCTCACTCCTGGCCGCCTTTACAAAATAGTTGTCTTAACCTTTAGTGGTGATGCACAAAGATCAACATTTGTGGAAGGGTTAACAGGTAGGAAACTACTATACTTACTTAGGGTTACTAAGTTAGATTTATATAGTATGTATTAAACAGAAGATAGGGATGGAAGTTGGAAGAGTCATCCAGTAATCAGTCAATATTCCCTTAGAAAGCTACAGTAACAAGTGGAAACAATTCACACCATAGAAATGCATTAGTGTTCACATACTGCATGGTGGCACTGAGTCCACCAAAGGAGAAGCTGCTTGTTCTTTTTGGTAAAAGAATCTTCCTATGAGAAATTCACATGTCTTAAAGGGGTTGGTCACTTCATGTTTTTTGTAATGTGTGTCTAAATGTGGGGGCAGCATATTAGGAAATCTACCAATCTACATCTATTAATAGTTCTGCGTCACTTTCTTTACATGTGAATAGAAGACTCCTGTCTTTTACCTCATCAGCCAGATGCAAGGTCATGTGATCTGTAAGTGTCCTAAAACAATTGCCAGTTAGAGATCACATGACCTTCCACCTTCAGTCATTTTATTGACAGAAATGTCTGGCAGATAAGGTAAAAGTCAAGAGGCTTCACTTTACATATCTAGAAAGCAGTACAGAAGTATTAATAGATGCATATTGGTAAGTTACCTAATATCCTGCCCCCCACACTTACACGCACATTACAAAAAACATGATGTAAAGTGTCCAACCCCTTCAAAGGAACCAGGATGAAGGTTTGAAAACCAAGCACACTTATATGCAGGTGTGTACCCCCTTTAACACGATCTCTCTTCTTTTTAGCTGCTTCTGCCCTTGTTTTTACGGAAAAAAAAATACTTTATGTAATGAATTTATTCAAATTAGCTTGAGGGGCTTCAGGCTCATCTATGGAGTCGGGAGTCACTCGGGCTCATTTGCATAATAGTTCAAGCCTTTCTTTTAGAAAAAAAAAGGACATAGGAAACTAAAATAACAGTGGATCCCGTCAGAGGGGGAAAGTCTGCATTTAAGTGTGCTTGGTTTACAATCCTTGAATCTGATGGTAGAGGTCCCTTAAAGTGACCATCAACCCAGAAAACCAAATTTGGACTATGCAGTGATTCAATATTATTCATAGAACTTTATATGATTTATGGATAATCATTTTTATGAAAGTTGATGATAAAAGTTTCCAAAATATAATTTAACATTTATCTTTATTAGTTCCCAGCGCTGCCAAGAATATCTACATTTCTCCAAATGGAATGACTAACAGTCTGATTGTGAAATGGACATCTGGCGGAGGAGATGTAGATTCATACATGGTGGCAATCTTCCGTCAGATCAACCAGATAGAAGCTCACACTATTTCCAAAAACATCTATGAACACTACGAACATACTTTCAACAACCTGATTCCAGGGGAGCAGTACAAGATCGTAGTGCAGACAAACAGTGGAAGTTTAAGCAAAAACATGACATCTTTCGGAAGAACAAGTAAGACTTTACTTCTAGAGAGTCTTAAATATTATAGTAGTATGGTACTGTATATTTGAATATACTTATACTATTATGTTTGATTATTTTATAGTGCCGTCAATGGTTCCCAAGTTGTGGGCAGATAATGAATACAACAGTCATTTACTGGTGGTCAACTGGCAAAGTGCCCAAGGAATTGCTGACAGATATGACCTTCTCCTTCTAACTAACCAAGGAGCACTGATAACTAATAAGTCTGTGTCAGCAACTGCAAAATCACACAAGTTTGAAGAGCTAGTTCCAGGAAAGAAATATAAGATCCAAGTGTTTACAGTCAGCAGTGGACTATTCAGCAAAGTCGCACAAACTGAAGGGCAAACAGGTAATCCAAATGGCATCGAAGCACAATGTTCTTATTAATGATCATGGCACTACAAAATATCTTGGCAATCATGAATAAAAATTGTAATATCTTTGGTTTTGCTTATGAGTAATTATGTATTTTTTTTTAATTTTGTTTTTTTAATTTGCAAGTTTTCACCTGTTACTGGCCATCTATTAGAGCCACAGTTACAGGGGGAAACGACCTTTACTCCAGCTTCCCTGGGTCTGGTCAGACCTAGCAGCTCTGAATAACCCCTGCAGACACAGCATTCATGTGTCTATAGTGGGGGTGGCAGTATCAGTTCTTGCCTTCACTGCATAGTGCTACTTCAGTTCATTTTAATATCACTTCTGCCTTAACCTGAGGTGAAGTTGTCAGCTTCTGACAGTGAGACCTAATTAGCATGTTGGGTACTGAAACTATCTAGACACTATGGGGGAGATTCATTATGACTTCTCCGCCAGTTTTCTTTAGACGTGGCTGCTGATGTCTAGAGTCAGCGGGCGGTCCTAAACGAGTGAGGAAGTTATTTCACTTAGTTGGAATTTTTCACTTAGTAGGCTTAGTTGGAATTCCCAAATAATGAGTGTTATTATTTATGGATCTTTACTGTCAGCGGGATGGAACCAGGATGTCTGCTTCTGACAATTGGGTACTCAAACTACTCAGACACTATGGGGGAGATTCAGTATGACTCCTCTGCCAGTTTTCTGGTGGAAAAGGCACGTGAATCTCACCCTCTCCCCCAATTTTTGGCTTTTTCTGATCTGGTCTACAGGTCAGCAATATCAGTTTATGCTGATATAATACGACTGCAGGACTGCCGGTGCCGAGGAGGGGGGATTGGATTTTAAGACTGGCGTTCTAAACGTCAGTCTTAATTAATATCTTCTGTGAGATCAGTTGTCTGGGCTGAAACATACAGACTGGTACCGCATATCAGACAATAGAGAGTTTCAAAATAATTTTAACTACCCAAGAATCAGTGGAGATAATAAGCTGATTAACCTAACTTTTAATATTATTCATTTTAATATAATATTAATATAAATTATAATATCAATTGAGAAAATCCACCCACAGGGGAATCCCTTAATCATCTTTAATAAAACAACCGCAGAACTGATTTAGCTGTAAGGGAACTGCGTCACTGCCACATTTAGGAAAAGAGAGGCTCCCAGGGATCTGCCACAGCTCCCTTAGGATCAGGTTCTTTGTCAACATAATTAATACTAATGGAAAATGCTAATCTTAAATAGTAAAGCAACAAAAGTGCTAAAATAATTTGTAGACTAAATTTAACATTTTACTTTTTATGTTTTAGTCCCAGCAGCAGTGACGGGTTTGAAAATCACAGGGAACAGCACAGACAGCCTGTCATTCACATGGACAAGTGCAGAAGGAGAGTTGGATTCCTATGACATCTTCCTTTACAATCCAGACAACACTCTGCATGACCGAAAGCCTGGAGTGCAGAGTCTCAAGCAGAGCTCATTTCAGGGATTGCTGCCAGGTCGCCTTTATAAAATAGTTATTGTAACTCACAGCGGATCACTGACAAATGAGTCCTCAATCCATGGGAGAACAGGTAATGATGAAATAAAGCACACTGCTGATACAACACCATTTTATTGTCCCCTGCATTATAGTAATTATAGGAAAGCTATTGAAGAAAAATATAACATAAAAGATCAGTATTTCACATGTCATGTAATAGATTGAAGGCTGTGTCAATTGACTTAAAAACTCATTTTTATGCTTGAATACATTCAGCGCATGCAGAATAAGCCAAGTAATCTATGACAATTATAATAGGCTAGGTGAGGCAATAAAATGGATAAGCTGTGAGTCTTACAGCAACAAGTCAATGGGAGTTTGAAATGTATTGGGCATTAAAACAAAGAAATGTTGTATTATGAGAATTCAGGTTTATGAATCACTTACTTTCACGCTGGCATCTAAATTGTGCCTCTTTCTATTATTTGATTTTACAAGCAGGTTATATTTTCGGGTATAAACAAGGTAATAGTGAAGTCAATGAAATACTTATTTTGTGGGGCCTTGACAAAGACTCATTATCTTGTACATGGACAATTTTGTTGGATATGAAATTTCAATTTTGCTTTTCGTGTGTTTGTGTACAGTTCCAGCCCCAGTGACCAATCTGCAAGCCTCAAATCGAAATACATCCAACAGTTTGTGGTTTATGTTTACCCCGGCTCTGGGAGATGTGGATTTGTATGAACTGACCCTCTACAACCCTAACGGGACACAGAAGGAACGCTTACAAGCTAATGTCCTTAAAGAACATAATTTCCAAAATTTGGTTCCTGGACGTCTGTATAAGCTGTTGATAGTGACCCACAGTGGTGACCTGAGCAATAAAGTGACTGCAGAGGCCAGAACAGGTATTATTGGATACTGCCCTTATCAATCCTATGTTGAGGTCAGGATTAAATGCAAGCTTTTAACCATCTAATGTCTAAGGGGTTTCCCGGCTCTTGATGTTAAAGATGTTGCGAGGAGGCATGAGGTTTGTTGAATTGCAACACGAACAAACCCTATCTCTCAAAAAAGACAAGGGAATGCTTATTCTGGGTGCATGGGTGTGAGACAGCTCTAACAATTGCACGAGCTGGCAAATCAGTTTTTGTATACGCTGTGTTCAGGTAACCCAACATTGCCCAAGATGACATAGCCAGTACTAAAAGAGGAGGCAAGTTCCCTGTTTTTAAAGGATTATCTTCTAACGCTATATATTTTCTTTTTATACTATAGCTCCACAGCCACCAAATTCTGTGTCCTTTACTGATGTGAAGAATACTTCTATGTCTATAACTTGGCTGGGACCCCCAGAGTGGACTGACTATGATGACTTTGAGCTGCAATGGACACCTACAGACCCTCTAGTAGTATTTAATCCTTACAGCATTGGCAAGTCTAATGGAAGAATTATCACTGGCCTCCGACCTGGGCGTCTGTACAAATTCAGCGTGAGGAGTGTTAGTGGCAATGTAAAGAAGACTCTGAGCTTGCCCATTACAGGGACAGTAAGAACAAGTAAGCTTTTTCAATGGTTTATGATGGGTTTTAGACTTTTTTTTGCCAAATATTTTAAATTCTACAGTGCAAAAGTTAGACTGCTCCATCAGTTTATTTGTCATTAAAGTGCATGTTTTGTTGAATAAGAAATGGAATTGTACAAGATAAATCATCAGTCAAAACTTTAATATTTTTTTACAGAGCCTGATAAGATACAACATCTTCATTGTCGACCTCAGAACTCTACTGCCATTTCTTGTTCGTGGACACCTCCAGATTCTGACTTTGATGGATACACCATTGAATACAAAAAGAACGGATCTGATGTTGTTGAGTACTCCAAAAGAATTGAAAAACACAAAGCAGCACTTACAATCATGCATCTCGAACCGCATAAGAGATATGTTGTGTCTGTCAAAGTACATTCAGCTGATATGATAAGCCAGGTGGTAGAAGAGAGCACCATAACCATGATAGATCGTAAGTATTGGAGCCACAAGAACAAGGATTGAAGGATATTATATCACAAAAACATAAAAATAATCTCAAAAAAGTAGATTTGTAAATATGTAGACTACATCACATTGGGCTTGCCAATGGACTGTAGCTTAGTCACGTTTTGCTTTTTGTAAAGTAAGATTTATGCCAAATTAAATGTCCAAGGCAAAACAATACAAATTACAACCCCCTAATACACAGAGCAATAAAGAGAACAGTATAGAGTAGTATAAAAAAAATACATATTATCCATACATTTAAAGAAATACATATGTACTAAAATTACTGGACAGGAATGGAGATAGCAATATCTGTGTTGCAATATCTTAATATCTTAAATGTGTCTTTTTAAGTGATTCATGAATAGAGTTGTTAGATACACATTTTGTGAAATGTGGTGTATAGTCGTTAATGGACATCTACCACCAGGATGAAGGTTTGTAAATCATGCACACTGACATACTGGTATGTGCCCCCTCTGGCAGGATCTGCTCTTCTTTTAGTTATGTATGCCCTTGTTTTCACAAGAAAAGGCTTTAAAAATGTAAATGATCTTGAGGGGCTCTAGGCTCCATTAACACATATGGAGTCTAGAGCTCCTAGGGCTCATTTGCATAATTTTAGAAGGCTTTTTTTAAAGCTGAAAGAAGAGCATATCCTGCCAGAGGGGGCACACACCAGTATGTCAGTGTGCTAGGTTTACAATCCTTCATCCTGGTGGTAGATGTCCTTTAAGGTGGTTATACATTTATTCTGGTAGCAGAAAATATTACACTTTGATAATTAATAAATAAGATGATCACCATAAAATATATGTTGGATTTTGAGGCAAGTTTGTATGTGGTGCAACATGTATATACCATACATCATAATTTCAGTTTTATTCATTTTTATAAATATTGTGTATTTCAAGGTCCTCCACAACCACCTCTTCATGTCAGAGTGAACAGAAAAGATTCTTTCATTAGCAAGTCATCAATCCATTTCAGCTTTAATTGCAGCTGGTTCAGTGACACCAATGGAGCTGTCAAATACTTCACTGTGATTGTGTCAGAAGCAGATGGTAAGCCCATATTAAATCCAAATGTTTTGCTATTCTGTCTTCTCTAAACTGTTCATGGGTAGCCCAGCTCTATCACTTTGAGATAGCAAGATATTATTCAATCCAGCAAGTCTAGTTGATCAGGACATAGTAATCATTTATCAAGTGCCATCAATCTCAATACCATTGTCAATAAATGTATGATTCTGGTCTATGACAAAATGCAGTAATATGGTTTAAGCTCTTCGGTTCAATAATTTATCATATATGAATGTAGATGTTATCATTTTATAGGAAACAGGAGAAAGGTCTACTCATAGTGCACATGTGCCTACCAGCATAATGCCTACTAGTGTGCCTACCAGCATAGTGCCTACCAGCATAGTGCCTACAAGTGTGCCTATCCGCATAGTGCCCACCAGCATAGTCCCCACCAGCATGATGCTTCATAAACTCCTAGCCAAACATCGGGCTTAGAGAATGAGTAGTCAGACCCACAGTCACATATGTGGTCTGTGTTGCTTTGATACATAAAAAAAAAAAAACATGATAACATCTAAGCATTAAAAACAAGGAATAAAGGGGAAGATTTATCTTTTCACTTTCAAGTTTTCTATTTGTCTAGTTCCCTTCATGTCTTGCTTCTTGGTCTAATTTGTCTTAGGTGGATTCTCCTTTTTCTAAATTGTACCTGTGCCTGTTAGTCTAACATCACTGACTGGTGTGGAGGAGG
>CM033644.1:135242522-135276885 GCA_019512145.1 Engystomops pustulosus
GTGAGACTACTATAATAATTTTATAGAAAATATGTTTGATCTCATACATAATTTTATTTGCAACTTATTTATGCAGATACTTACCTTCTAACTGCTTTTAGTGTTTTGCTCCTAAAAATCTAAATTTAATTTTATTAGTATTTTGTAAATCATCCTTTGCCTTTCAACACTGCCTGAATCTTCCTAGGAAGCTCTAGATTCAACATGGCTCATCTGAATTCTGATCCTAAACCTCTTCTAAATAAACCCAGTGATGGTGCATACTGGCTGGCTCACTTGGTTATGAACACAGCTTTTTTTCTTCAACTCTACTCAAAGTGTTCAATTGGTTGAAACTCTCGAGGCCAATCCAGCAACTCTACTTCATTGTCTTCATCAATCTTGACATATGCTGTGATTCATGATCCTGCTTGGGTATACACTGTCTGCCTTTTTTATGTACCATTAATATTTGAGCATATGAGTAACTCATTTTGTAGTTTACATCAAATATAGCTCGGTATTGAGACAACATTAATCCTGGTCAATGTCTATACTGTGAAATAATCTCATGTCATCAGGTTTTTCCATCAATTTCGAGAGTTCCTACTCTTTGCTAATAGAGCCAACACTTCTTATGACATATGAAAGTCAAGGATTCTTCACCTTTTTTATCGCCACCATTCCAGACTTCGTGATCTCACTATAATGAAGCATAGTACCCACCTCCACTCATCGTGGCAGTCAAGCATATATGCTAGACCTTGCAATGAGCTGATCCAATGTTTGCCTGGATGTCCATTTTGGAATTGATGGACAGACTTCAATACCAAACCAATTAATAATGTTGTACTCTTCAAACTGTCTTGTCACCTCACTGATGCAATTTTTTTTCCTGAGAGACAAGTATCGATGGGCTCAATGATACTCTTTACTTGCTAATATGGTTCATTCGAAACCAGTGAACTTTTATTTTTGAATCAACTTTATAGCACACTCAGCTATTAGGAAACATAAGAAGTTGTGATATACAAGAAGAAAAAGGTTGTTCCACCACCAGGAGCAAAGTAGGAGAATTAGTTACATGACAAGAATCTGCATTTCTAAACATTTGTTAAATAGTTGCAAGTCAAATTTATACAGATAGTGTAGTTTATATATGGATGGTGAGATATGGATCCTGAAATCAGAATATGCAGAGCCTTTCACATGGTTTATAATCTCTCCAGTTGGTCATGGTAGTGCCATACTCCCAAATTAGGTTGTGAATTTCACAGAAATAGTTACGATAGCATGTTTTCTGCCTCTCTTTAGATGATTTCTCACGGGTTAAAACCTCTCAAATGTGGATTATGATTCCATGCTCGACTACATAAATGCCAGTTATACACCGGTAAGTAATTGTTTTTTTGTGTTTTGTTGAACATTTTTGCATTAACTTGTGCAATATATTTTTACTATATATATATATATATAGATATATATCATATAAATAATATATCTATATATATATATATATCATACATATTTTCTTACTGAAGAAGTTCGAGTGTCCATACTGTCATAAGAGGTATTTTCAGTGTATACACCATAGGACAAAATCTAATTTGTCCTATTTATGGGAAAAGGAATGCATTGTACATTGAGAAGATCTTTTCTTATTATGTGAAGCTGCTACTTTAAGTAAAACCCGCTGAAACCACTAGTATATAATCACATTAATAATATATAGTCTATAATATGCAGTTCTAGAACTTTCCCACTGAATAGGATAGATATGACTTGAATCTGATGCCTGCATAGGACAAGATAGTTGGCGTTAAGACTATAGTGCAATTGTAATCCATATGTACTAACCCAATATGATTGTCCATTAACATCCAGTGATTTGATGCGTGACATTATAAAAGGCTGTTAATGACCACTGATTAAAGATTAGCAACATACATTAACCACCATCTTTATACATCTTTATAGCCATATAGATTGTACTAATATATTTGTAATAACCCAATTACTCTGCTAAAGTATTTTATTTATTACATTATTATTATCATCAATAAGACACTTAAAACAGAATTATAAATAGCAAAAAGATAAGTCGAAATTATGGTAATATGAGATTAAACACTTTTTTGTATCAGAAGCATGTGTTTATGTGATATTCAATTACAGTGAACAGTTGCATTTAATTATTATTTTTTTTCCATCCTAACCCTTAACTGTAGGGCAACAATTTCCGTGAGAATACATTGCAACACAAGGGCCCATTCCTGGCACCAAAGATGACTTCTGGAAAATGGTGTGGAAGCAAAATGTTCACAACATTGTGATGGTGACTCATGTTGGAAAAAGGACGGGTAGAGGAAGATAAAATAATCTTAATTCTGTGAAATGTAGCATTGTAAATAACGTAATGATAAAGAATTCTAACACTGAATTTCACTTTTACAAAGCTGCTCCATTGTTTGCAGAGAACATGCACATTGAGGCATTCCTTTACATTGGTGATCAGCAGGCTCCTTCTATTATAAGCTTAATTTTATCTTTATTTAAATAAGGCAGAAGTGTTTTGGGGTTTCCACATCCACTGCTGGACACTACCATAACTCTGCCTCCTCCAGTGCTGCTCCGAATGATACATCACCAATCTCTGGGACTTCATGCGCATGCGCTCTAGGCTCTCCATGACACTGCCATCTGATGGATGATGTCATCTACTAGGGCAGAGCTCCAAGGAGACAGAAGGTGTGGTAGAAGAAGGGGGCTTGTAGCCAGAGCTTAGAGGGGCACTAACTCTCCTAAAAGCACTTCTAACTATTTACATCTCAATACAATTACCTTATACTGGAAGGAGCCTGCATCACCAATGAAAGGTATGCCTGTAATGTGCATGTTTCACCTCTACAAGTTCAGTGGGTTTTATACAGGTGAAATTTGCTGGTAGATTCCCATTAAAGACTGTAAAATAAAGACTGCTAGTAATGTAACATAAGTAATGTTAAAAGATAAAACAGGGCCTAGCCCATTCTATTAAACAATTCATTCATGAAAACAATAGAGCTGCTTGAAAGCATGGAATTGTGTAATGGAATATGTTTTATGCCCTGATAAGTAGTAAGGCAAAGACAAAGCAGATGTGGACCATTTTGCAGCAAAATGTGTAATTTTTCATTCAACATAGTGTAGGTTAAGATAAATAATGTTACTCCCTGCTATCAATTGTCTTTCTTACACATGGTGTTATTAGAATTTCAATTTCAATTGCATCCATCATCTATTTTCTCTCTGTCTCTTGCTAAAATACATGAAAGGTTATGGTAAAGAGAGTAATTTCATCATTCCTTTGGGAAGAAATAAATGAGAAAAATAACTTGGTTGAGCTACGTTTTTGATAATATAATTTTTTTTTAAACAGATTTTTAAATTTTAGAAAAATTAACAATTTCATTCAACCAATACAATGTTTCACCACTGTGAATTTAAGGGTGATCTTGACCAGCATTAGTGGCCACATCTATTCAGGCTTTACCAGTTATGTCAGGCAACATGGCAACAAAGGAAGTGGTTAATTGTGAGTGTTGGCCTCTTTATAACAATGTTTATAACAATTATCCACTCTTATAGCAAACATGGTCCCGATTGTTCGTACGGGAAAAGATAGGGCATGCTCTATCTTTTTCCTGTGTGATATAATGCAAATTGTGCAACTGGACATGTCCCTCACACGTTCATGTGAAAGGGACCTAAGTATGGCTTAAGTGGTCGTGGAAGAGCACCCTTACAATGACAGATTATCATGTTTGTAATAAAGCCACCACATTTTTGGTGAATGACAAGAAATTATTAGTCCAGTGAAATATTGTACATCATTTGCTTTGTCATTGAACATTCTTCTCAATGACCGTAATGGCCATGTGGACTAAGATGGCTATGTCTGCACCTAGGATATGATCACGATCCAATGATTGTTCATTTTACAGGTGTATACCCAGCCAACTTCTTTCTAATGTTTATGTCTAAATAATATGTGTCACTGTTCATCATTTAAAAAAAGATACTGATACATCAATTTTAAGATATCATAGATGAGGCATTGCCCTATCCCTTTCCATCTGTTTAGACTGAAGATAACAAAAAGTGAGATTCCCTGTAAAAAACATCTTTTAATTAGCTGTTTTGCACACCAGTCTTAAAATGCTCCCCCCCCCCCCCCCCCCCCCCAACCCTTGCTGCTTCCGGTGTACCAGATCTACTAATAGCAAACCATTTGTTACAGGCATTTATTTATATTAGGATAGGCCCAACAGAGTGTCCCTCCTACAATTGTATACCGCCAACTCATTAAATTGGGGATATGTATGCCTCAAGCATTTCTACCTATTTAGATGAATGAGTCAGAAATGTCTATAACACATTTGCTGCATGGGAAGATTCCCTAAATATAATTTCATTATAACGTTATGTTGTGCACATTTGACTTTGAAGCTCCATATCTCACCATCCACTACAGTTTTGAATGTGAGACTACTATAATTTTATAGAAAATTATGTTGACATCTCATACATATATTTGATTTGCAACTTAGTTATGCAGATACTTACCTTCTAATTCCTTTTTTAGTGTTTTGCTCCTAAAAATCTAAATGTTAAATTTTATTAGTATTTTGTAAATCATCCTTTGCCTTTCAACACTGCCTGAATCTTCCTAGGAATGCTCTAGATTCAAACATGGCTCATCTGAATTCTGATCCTAAACCTCTTCTAAATAAACCCAGTGATGGTGCATACTGGCTGGCTCACTTGGTTATGAACACAGCTTTTTTTTCTTCAACTCTACTCCAAAGTGTTCAATTGGTTGAAACTCTCGAGGCCAATCCAGCAACTCTACTTCATTGTCTTCACCAATCTTCACATATGCTGTGATTCATGATCCTGCTGGTACACAATGGGGAAGATTTATCAAGCTGTCTGAAAGTCAGAATATTTCTAGTTGCCCATGGAAACCAATCACAGCTCCCCTTTAAAATATTCATTAGCACTGGTAAAATGAAAGCTGAGTTGTGTTTGGTTGCCATGGGGAACTAGAAATATTCTGACTTTCAGGGGGCAGGCTTAATAATCTGCCCCAATGTCTGCCTTTTAATACCATTAATATTTGAACATATGAGTAACTCATTTTGTAGTTTACTCAAATATAGCTTGGTATTGAGACCAACATTAATCCTGGTCAATGTCTATGACTGTGAAATAATCTCATGTCATCAGGTTTTTCCATCAATTTCGAGAGTTCCTACTCTTTGCTAATGAAAGCCAACACTTCTTATGACAATATGAAAGTCAAGGATTCTTCACCTTTTTTATCGGCCCACTATTCCAGACTTCGTGATCTCACTATAATGAAGCATAGTACCCACCTCCACTGCATCGTGGCAGTCAAGCTAGTATTGCTAGACCTTGCAATGAGCTGACTCCAATGTTTGCCTGGATGTCCATTTTGGAATTGATGGACAGACTTCAATACCAAACCAATATAATAATTTTGTACTCTTCAAACTGTCTTGTCACCTCACATGATGCAATATTTTTTTCCTGAGAGACAAGTATCGATGGGCTCAATGATACTCTTTACTTGCTTAATTTTCTTCATGGCTGCCCCTCAATTCGAACCAGTGAACTTTTATTTTTGAATCAACTTTATAGCACACTCAGCTATTAGGAAACATAAGAAGTTGTGATATACAAGAAGAAAAAGGTTGTTCCACCACCAGGAGCAAAGTAGGAAGAATGTAGTTACATGACAAGAATCTGCATTTCTAAACATTTGTTAAATAGTTGCAAGTCAAATTTATACAGATAGTGTAGTTTACTATAGTGGATGGTGAGATATGGATCCTGAAAGTCAGAATAATGCAGAGCCTTTCACATGGTTTTATAATCTCTCAGTTGGTCATGGTAGTGCCATACTCCCAAATTAGGTTGTGACAGATTTCACAGAAATAGTTACGATTTAGCATGTTTTCTGCCTCTCTTTAGATGATTTCTCACGGGTAAAACTCTCAAATGTGGATGATGATCCATGCTCAGACTACATAAATGCCAGTTATACACCGGTAAGTAATTTGTTTTTGTGTATTGTTGAACATTTTGCAGTAACTGTGCAATTTATTTTACTGAATATCAGATTCAATTTCCCACATCAATACAATATTTCCGTACTGAAGAAGTATCGAGTGTCCATACTAGTCATAAGAGGTATTTTCAGTGTATACAGCCATAGGACAAAATCTAATTTGTCCTATTTATGGGAAAAGGAATGCATTGTACATTGAGAAGATCTTTTCTTATTATGTGAAGCTGCTACTTTAAGTAAAACCGCTGAAACCACTAGTAATATAATCACATTAATAATATATATGTCTATAATATGCAGTTCTAGAACCTTTCCCACTGAATAGGATAGATATGACTTGAATCTGATGCCTGCATAGGACAAGATAGTTGGCGTTAAGACTATAGTGCAAATTGTAATCCATATGTACTAACCCAATATGATTGTCCATTAACATCCAGTGATTTGATGCGTGACATTATAAAAGGCTGTTAATGACCACTGATTAAAGATTTAGCACACATACATTAACCACCATCTTTATCATACGTTATAGCCATATAGATTGTACTAATATATTTGTAATAACCCAATTACTCTGCTAAAGTATTTTATTTATTACATTATTATTATCATCAATAAGAGACACTTAAACAGAATTATAATAATAGCAAAAAGATAAGTCGAAATTATGGTAATATGAGATTAAACCTTTTTTGTATCAGAAGCATGTGTTTATGTGATATTTCAATTAGCAGTGAACAGTTGCATTTAATTATTATTTTTTTCCATCCTAACCCTTAACATTGTAGGGCAACAATTTCCGTCGAGAATACATTGCAACACAAGGGCCACTTCCTGGCACCAAAGATGACTTCTGGAAAATGGTGTGGGAGCAAAATGTTCACAACATTGTGATGGTGACTCAGTGTATGGAAAAAGGACGGGTAAGAGGAAGATAAAATAATCTTAATTCTGTGAAATGTATGCATTGTAAATAACGTAATGATAAAGAAATTCTAACACTGAATTTCACTTTTACAAAGCTGCTCCATTGATTTGCAGAGGTGAACATGCACATTGCAGGCATTCCTTTACATTGGTGATCAGCAGGCTCCTTCTATTATAAAGCTTAATTTTATCTTTATTTAAATAAGGCAGAAGTGCTTTTGGGGTTTCCACATCCACTGCTGGACATCTACCATAACTTCTGCCTCCTCCAGTGCTGCTCCGAATAGATGACATCACCAATCTCTTGGGACTTCATGCGCATGCGCTCTAGGCTCTCCATGACACTGCCATCTGATGGATGATGTCATCTACTAGGGGCAGCTCCAGAGGAGACAGAAGGTGTGGTAGAAGAAGGGGGCTTGTAGCCAGAGCTTAGAGGGGCACAAGTAACTCTCCTAAAAGCACTTCTAACTCATTTACATCTCAATACAATTACCTTATACTGGAAGGAGCCTGCTGATCACCAATGTAAAGGTATGCCTGTAATGTGCATTTTCACCTCTACAAAGTTCAGATGGGTTTTTATACAGGTGAAATTTGCTGGTAGATTCCCATTAAAGACTGTAAAAGTAAAGACTGCTAGTAATGTAACATAAGTAATGTTAAAAGATAAAACAGGGCCTAGCCCATTCTATGTAAAACAATTCATTCATGAAAACAATATGAGCTGCTTGAAAGTCATGGAATTGTGTAATGGAATATGTATTTATGCCCTGATAAGTATGTAAGGCAAAGACAGCAAGAAGTGTGACCATTTTGCAGCAAAAATGTGTAATTTTTCATTCAACATAGTGTAGGTTAAAGATAAATAATGTTACTCCTCTGCTATCAATTGTCTTTTCATTACACATGGTGTTATTAGAATTTCAATTTCAATTGCATCCATCATCTATTTTCTCTCTTGTCTCTTGCTAAAATACATGAAATGCGTTATGGTAAAGAGAGTAATTCATCATTCCTTTGGGAAGAAATAAATGAGAAAAATAACTTGGTTGAGCTACGTTTTTTTCGATAATATAATTTTTTTTACACATATTTATAATTTTTAAAAATTTTAGAAAAATTAACAATTTCAACCAATACAATGTTTCACCACTGTGAAATTTAAGGGTGATCTTTGACCAGCATTAGTGGCCACATCTAATTCAGGCTTTACCAGTTATTGTCAGGCAACAATGGCAACAAAGGAAGTGGTTAATTGTGAGTGTTTGGCCTCTTTATAACGAATGTTATAACAATTATCCACTCTGTATAGCAATACATGGTGCCCGATTGTTCGTACGGGAAAAGATAGGGCATGCTCTATCTTTTTCCTGTGAATGATATGATGCAAATTGTGCAACTGGACATCGGTCCCTCACACGTTCATGTGAAAGGGACCTAAGTATGGCTTTAAGTGGTCGTGGAAGAGCACCCTTACAATGACAGATTATCATCGTTTGTAATAAAGCCACCACATTTTTGGTGAATGAACAAGAAATTATTAGTCCAGTGAAATATTGTACATCATTTGCTTATGTCATTGAACAGTCATTCTCAATGACCGTAATGGCCAATGTGGACTAAGATGGCTATGTCTGCACCTAGGATATGATCACTGATCCAATGATTGTTCATTTTACAGGTGTATACCCAGCCAACTTCTTTCTAATGTTTATTGTCTAAATAATATGTCATTTCATCATTTAAAAAAAGATAGCTGATACATCAATTTTAAGATATCATAGATGGAGGCATTGCCCTATACCTTTCCATCTGTTAGTGACTGAAGATAACAAAAAGTGAGATTCCCTGTAAAAAACATCTTTTATTAGCTGTTTTGCACACCAGTCTTAAAATGCTCCCCCCCCCCCCCCCCCAACCCTTGCTGTCTTACGGTGTACCAGATCTACTAATAGCAAACCAATTTGTTACAGGCATTTATTTATATTAGGATAGGCAACACAGAGTGTCCCTCCTACAATTGTATACCGACCAACTCTATCAAATAGTATCCAAAACCCAAAGCACACAGAGCAATGTATTGATAATGTTGTTCCCTGGATCCACTACCTGTTCATGAATTTATTAAGATGCATAATGCAATTATTAATGCACTTACATACTCCTTTATGTGCAATAGGTCTGATGGCAATCTATCCATTTGGAGTCCTACTTTTTGACTTGTTTTAAAATACTGTTTGTGATATATGTTTTTTTAATTGGAATTTTTTTAATAAAAATTAACTGTTATCATCAGATAGCTCTGTGTGCTTTGGGTTTCAGATCTACTAATAGGCCCTGGCAATTTTAGACCAGGTCTCACCTGGCAGGGATTTAAACTATAGTCTCCACTGGAAAACTATATTTTCCATAAGAGACTATAGTAAATATGGCAAGCCAGGGAGTTCACACCCCCTACCAGCTGCAGCCCCACTATCTTGAAAAGCCCCTAAATTGGCGGGGTACGGGCTTCTAAAATGTCTTATCCACCATAAAACTGGCAGATATATAAATCTTTTTCAATATAGAGCATTGGATAATAAAGTGTGTAGTGAATTGTTCTCAGTGGCTTTGTAATTGTTATCTCCATAGCTCTACATTTAATGCACTTTATGTTCCTGTAGTAAGAGCAGAATGGAGAATGAATGCTCACATGACCTGCAACTAAAATAGAGGTTGATTTAAGGTATTCATAACAAAGAGGTTTATAAACATAAATCACCAATTGAATTAAGAGGTTGGAGTAACTTTCATTAAACGCTGCAAGAGAAACCCTAACCACAAGAATAAGAAGAGTGAAAGAAGAGAATTAGGAACATAAATATTAGTACTGTCAGTTTGATAAGCATAATGGGAAAACATAATAACTAAAGCATAGCAGGAGAAAATGTCTCCCACTTAGTAGATAGAATAGTAATTCAACATAGACAAACAAGATGCTTTCATTAAAAGAAAAGGAAGAAAAAACCCTTAGAGGCTCCTAATACCTTCCTGTATTATATCAGCACTTGTGAGACGCAGAGCTCGTTGTCATTTGGATTTTAATGAGATATAAAAAATAGTGTGCAAAAGCATCACCGCCTTACATGTTATATAGAAGGCCAAAAACATGTTTCAGTCTGGAATAATTTATCTTCAAGTGAAGGATGGAAGTAAATGATAAGAAAATGTTTGAAAGGTCAAGGTAACCTTTACAAAATCATTGACAGCGGATTACGGAAGAAAACACGCTGAACTTTACATATCCTCATACTTTCTTAATGTAGAAGATAGGAACACACAAAATCTAAAAGTCACGCTGTTTCCAGCAGATATAAGTAATGAGAAATATCAAGACATTTTCTTGTGTCATGAACATATTGCATGTAAACATTTCCTTATATAAAGTAAATGAGAGATGGTTTATTTATCCTCTGAACAAGACCTAGAATCACATCATACTTCTTAGACAGAGGTGTTAGCCTAATTTTTCAGTCACTATGGCCTTAACAGTTGGGCAAGCATCCCAGTAGGTAAACACTCATAGGGGTAATTACACACAAAAAAAAACTATGCAGCTTTATATGTAAGCACCTACAGCCCCAAGAAAATCAGTTGCAGCCAGATGGCCCATATGTATTATGCCTTCTCTGCCAGGAAACTGGTGGTGAGTGCATACAGCAAGTCCTATTAGTGCCATTTTTGGGGATTTTTGCAGGGAGCGGGGCATGTAGGTGGTGGGAAAAAATGAGACCATACACAGATCTGTACGCTGTAGTATGAAAAAATGATTAGTGTCAGAACATGGCAAAATGAAGAAATAGTTAATAGGTTAATTTTTAAAAAAATCTTTTTTAAAAGGGGTTTGCTCATGAAAGAAAGTTTTCAGTTTTCAATCCCCTAGTTATGTTTACTCAATAAAGATCATTTCTAACCCCCTTACTATACAATTTTACTTAGTTTTATTGCTGTTTTAGCTCCTATCACCCAGTGTAAAATGTAAAATTCCAGAGTGTGGGTGGGACTCTTCATGATTGTTGTGTGCTGACAACCAGATTATCATGGTTTACGGTTTATCTGAGGGTGTCTAAGCTGGTCTTGTAATACAGGAGGGGGGCTGGAGGCAGAGAACACTGCAGTAATGCAGGGGAGAGGGACCGGAGGCAGAGAACACTGCAGTGTGCAGACAAGAGAAGCTATTCATGAGAAGAATCTGACTATAGCCAAATTTGGTCGTAGCCAGGGACAACGAAATTCTTAACACCAGGATTAATGGAGAAAGGTTGAAATGCTGTAATAAAAGTGAATTAGAGAATGTGTTATTTTGTTATCCTGAGTATATGTTTTTGTTTGCTACATTATTTATATCCTTTCTGGAATATTTTGTGATGAGCTTAGAAAACGATCTAGGTTTCAACTACTTCCATATATTCTATTAAAGGAAATGTCTCCTATTTATCTTCTTATATGCATTACTTCACAATTACCATTGTTATAGATATACAATTCAAGTTAACAGTGAATTTATTCGTATAGGACTTCTAGCTTCTGGAGATAAAACACTTTTACAGCCATTGACTGTGCCTTAGCATTTCTTCTAACAGACAGCTAAGATCATTCACAATTTATCTCATTCTGCTTCCTCTTTGCAGGTAAAATGTGATCATTACTGGCCCTTTGATCAAGACTCATTGTATTATGGCGACCTCATAGTTCAGATGCTGTCAGAGTCTGTGCTTCCCGAATGGACAATAAGAGAGTTCAAAATCTGCAGCGTAAGATCTTTTCCCTCATATTGAGATTAAACAGTGTGAATGCATCCACTTCTGTTTGGCTTCATTTATCAAGTACATGAGATCAATGGCAGGGAACACAATATGTAAATCTTATTTTGCTAAACTTTTTCAGCAATTCATCACCCTGATTTGTGCCCTTTGTGATGACCCAGATGAACTTTATATTTATTAAAAGGTCATAACTACTTATTTTGTAAAACTTGCAAACCTCTATGTTGCAATAGAAAGTTTGATGGTGTGGCAGACAAATCTGCATTGTGGCCTTTAGTCTTGTGGATACAGGAACATAATTTATGGACCTCGGGTTATAATAATGTTAATCGAGCACTCCACAAAAGTGAATGGATACTTTATAAATACTTCCGGGGCCTCTTGCGTCTGAATTTATGAAGTGTCGGCACCACAATATTGGTGTTTTCTAGAACTCTCGACTTGTTCTATTTTTGGGCGCTTCTTGTGAATCCAACAGTTTTCTGGCACTTCTATTTTTCCGACGCCATTTTTGGTGACACAAAAAGCTGGCTAGGGAGTTCTAAATCTTTTGGAACCAATTAATTAATCCCTTGCACCACAAACTTACATCCCACTGAAAAATATAGCACGGTTCCAGCAACACCCTGCCCCAAAAATCATAAGTGTCCCTCTTAGTGTCCCGTATATACTCGAGTATAAACCGACCCGAGTGTAAGCCGAGACCCCTAATTTTAACACAAAAAAACTGGGAAAACCTATTGACTTGAGTATAAGCCGAGGGTAGGAAATGCATTGTTCATTCCCTCCACGGTATATAGCCAACCAGCCGCCTGTAATATATAGCCAGCCCCCTGTAGTATATAGCCTGCCCCCTGTAGTATATAGCCTGCCAGCCCCCTGAAGTATATAGGCCGCCACCCCCCTGTAGTATATAGCCAGCCAGCCCCCTGTAGTACATAGCCTGCCAGCCTCCTGTAGTATATAGCCTGCCAGCCTCCTGTAGTATATAGCCTGCCAGCCCCCTGGAGTATATAACCTGCCAGCCCCTAGAGTATATAGCCTGCCAGCCCCTGGAGTATAATGCCTGCCATTCCCTGGGGTATAATGCCTGCCCGTGGAGCATAATGCCTGCTATCCCCCGGAGTATATAGCCTGCCAGCCCCTGGAGTATATAACCTGCCAGCCCCTGGAGTATATAGCTTGCCAGCCCCTGTAGTATGTAGCCTGCAAAACAGTGTACTCACCTTGTGACGCCCCTCCAGCAGGTCCTCTTCAATTGATCAATGCTTCGGTATATTTTCGTGCCCCATCGCCGTCCGTCGCAGGGATTGTGATGTCAGCCGATCGCTGACATCATAGTGTGTGCCGATGCCGGCGCACATAGTAAGATGTCAGTGAGCGGCTGACATCACAATCCCTGTGACGGCTGGCGGAAAGACACGGAGAAGATACCAGAGCACCGATCGACCTGCCGGGGGGTGTCCAAAGGTGAGTACATGGTTTGTTGACTCGAGTATAAGCCGAGTTAGAGTTTTTCAGCACATTTTTTGTGCTGAAAAACTCAGCTTATACTCCAGTATATAAGGTACCTATTTTTTGGGCAATTTGATCTACTACATACTAACAGGGTATTGCAGTATTAATTATGCGATTGCTGTGATATAGGGGTTATTTTACTTTTGTTTGCAAAAGTTGCAATTATAAATATGGTAAAAGTACATTGGGGGAAATCTATCAGAAGTGTCTGAGAGCAGAACTGTTATAGTAACCCATGGAAACCATTCAGAACTCAGCATTCATTTTCCCACAGATAATTATAATTATTAAAGGTGAGCTCTGATTGGTTGCCATGGGCAACTACAACAGTTTTCTGATAAATCTCCCCCATTGAGTGCATATTTGCAAAGAGTGTTAATATAACTGTTTTCACCTGTTAAAGTTAAGATTTCTTCTTTCTCAGTAGATCCTCTAGTCCCTTTTGTGCTCCAGTTTCCTAGACTAAAAACCAAATTGTTGTTTTCTATTGTGAATTATGTATTGATTTTTCCATGTACATTACAAAACTCGTGAAATTTGCCAGGACTATAAATTACGAATAAATTATAAGATTAATTAAGCGAAAATTGACAAAATTGTTAACACTTCTCTGTAGGAAGATCAACTAGATGCTGCCAGACTGGTCCGTCATTTCCACTACACTGTGTGGCCTGATCATGGAGTCCCAGAGACCACCCAATCTCTGATTCAGTTTGTACGAACTGTCCGGGATTATATTAACAGGACACCAGGAACCGGTCCTACTGTGGTCCATTGCAGGTACTAAAATAACTTACTTGTTTTATTGCCTTTATTATTTCTAGCCATTTATGTATTGCATTAGTACATCTTCAATATGTATTGGTGCACATCAGGCAGTGCACCAATAATGCACTGGATTAGGGATCCAACCCCTAATAATGTGTAAATATAATCTAAGCACACCAATATGCGATTTGAGAATTTTAAAAAGTTTCACATATGAACATTTTGGGCTGCAGTAGCAGCTTTTATCAAATACTGAAATACAAAGCCAAAACACAGAAATTATATTGCTGGATAGATGACTTAAGTGAATATACTTAAATTAAATTGTTTGTCACAGTATACAATTCGGTGACAAATATACATTGAATATAACACAGTAAATATATTAATAGGCTCAAAATACCCTAAAGTCATAGGAAAATATAAATATAGCAATAGACTCAAACTACCCTTAAATCATAAGTAAATATAGCAATACAACAAAACCATTGTTCCTCAGGTGGAGCGTATACAGGGCAGTGAATATAATACCGAATCTAATCCCTAAAGGGGAATAAGGGAATGTATGGATGCTACACACATGAAAATTACACATGAGAGAAACAACAGGGCAGTGAATGGCACTGAAACCATAGGTGATTCGATATCTCATCGTGTATGTATGGAATATGTAGGGCTGTAAAGAAATATATAGATATAGGAATATAGCAAAGTCTTACCAAAGGCCGACAGGTAATGGGTGAAGAATCAACAGCAGAGGTGCCTGGGTATAGTACTGCTGTACTCTGGAGTGTGGCAGAAGGTGCGCCGCTGTATATGAATGCAGCCAATGGCGAGCAAGGGGCGCAGGGCTGAAAGTTGTGTATTCCGCATACTTCCAGTTTTCGCTATGATTTAAGGGAAGTTTGAGCTTATTCCTATATTTATATTTTCCTATGACTTTAGGGTAGTTTGAGCCTATTGCTATATTTATTGTGTTATATTCAATGTGTGATGATATACACATTTGCTGTATCTACTCACTGAATTGTATACTGTGACCAACAATTAAGTCTTTTTACTATAAGTATATTCACTTATATCTAAGTCATTTATCCAGCAATGTAATTTATGTGTTTTGTCTTTCAGTATTTGATAAAGGCTGCTACGTCAGCCGAAAACTTCATATGTGAAACGGGCCGTATGTCTACTTATAACTCTCAAATTGCATATTGGTGTGCTTGGATTATATTTTTGCATTAGCAAACAAAAAAGATTCTGTCAGCTCACCTGGGACACAGTGGATTAGAAGGAGTGGACTCAAGCTCAGATAACTTCCGCTTCGCAGGAGGACTTCAATCAAGGAACAACAGAAATCCGTCTCAAAAGTGAACTCCAATCCATTTAGATAAAATCAAAGAATCATGGCCATGAATAAGGATATAGAGTTTATCCGAAATGCGTAGGCACTACGAGATTTTCCTCGCTACCCATGCCAATCTTTTTTATGATGTCATGTACGCATTTCCAATAAAGTTCTTCGATTTTATCTAAATGGATTGGAGTTCACTTTTGAGCCGGATTTCCGTTGTTCCTTGATATTTTTGCATTAGTACATTTTTATCAATCGTCTACCTCAATTATTGGGGAAGTTACATGCCGAGACAATAGTGATGGGTCATAATTGCATGTTTGATTGGTAGGGATCCTAGGTCCAAATGACACACCTGACAAGAAGGGTCCTGTTTAGAGATGAGCGAGGCTACTTGTCTGAGCTTGATACTCGTTCGAGTATTAGCATACTCGAAACGACTCATTGCTCGAACGAGTATTTTCCCTTCTCGATAACGAGCTTTCACTTAAAGGAAACCTGAGTTTAAAAAAAGTTTAAAAAGTGTTTTAAACCGCGATACTGCGGTTTAAAACACTAACAAAACTAAGCTCCGGCACCAGCTCACCCTGAGCTGGTGCTCGGTAGTTCCCTCTTATACCTGCCACTTCAAGTGGTAGGTTTCCTTTAAGGAAACACAGAACAGTGAAGAACACATTGCAGATGTTTCTGTACATCTGCTAACTTATCAGAAGACATTAGTGCAGAAAGGTGTTCTTCACTATAGTATGTGAAGAACAATGTGTGTGAAGAACACATTGCAGATGTTTAACACGGGTCATTCTACTTTTTTAAATTCCATGAATATTCCATTGTTTAAAAAAAAATGAAGAAACAGGACTGGCTTCCTTATTTCTCAATAAAATGATACATTTTATTGGTCTCCTTGAAAAATGCTAGAGTCTCCCATTGACTTCAATGGGGTTCGTTATTCAAAACGAGCACTCGAGCATCGGAAAAAGTTCGACTCGAGTAACGAGCACTCGAGCATTTTAGTGCTCGCTTATCTCTAGTCCAGTTTATTCATTCTTCGGGCCACAATAGATCACCTACACCTTTTACAGCTAAATGGGGACCATGAGACACTGTTACTGGCAATAACTAGGGTTGGAGAGGTGGGTTCTTTATCTGTAAGAAATATGGTGTATGCTGTATTGCTGGCTTTCTCTAGTCACCCTTCCATAGAACCCTGATAGATCCTTTACCAGTACTTGTCTTTCTTCATGGCTTGGAGAAATAATCATAAAAGAAATGTATCCGACCTAATAAAGTCATTCTTTTCCTATTCACCAGCTTATAAAATACTAACTCCAGATAATCTATAATGTATTAAGTTATCTTCCAAATACAAACCTACAGAGAATTTCCTTTATGTGTTTTAGTGCTGGAGTTGGCAGAACAGGAACATTCATTGCCCTGGATAGAATCCTGCAACAAGTAGACACCAAGGACTCAGTAGATATTTATGGAGCTGTGTATGATCTACGACTTCATCGTGTGCACATGGTTCAGACTGAGGTAAGAGTGCTTCTTTATTAAGGTGGGAGCTGAATATTAGAGGTAAACTCTTGTTTGTATCTAGGCTGGCCAACTGCCCCTTAGAAGGCCTTAAAAATAAACTTATAACATTCACTTGCAACTCAATAAATGAGCCAATAGCATTGGACCACTTAAAATGCACAGTTTATGGCTACAGGTGTATTATCATATTTAATATCTATATAATTTCCACAGGACATGTAATAAACACATGATAAATGTGGGTCCTGCGGCTGGGCTGGATGGGGAATTTGCAGAAAGTTTTTCATTCTCTCATTTTGCAGATGTTAAAACATTTAAAATGAGCAAATTTTATGTAAAACCAAAATGTTCTCTTCAGAGTATTTGAAGGAATAATTAACTATTAAACTGATCTTCAGGCTTGAGCTTAAACTTCAGAACAGATGAGGTCAGCACTTTTTGCTTCACCGTAAATCTTGAAACCTTTATTCAAACATGGTGACACAGCAAGTTACAGGTATTAACACATAAGTGCAGAAAAAAGCATCTTCTTACGCGTTTCTGACCAATAAGATCCTTAGTCATGTTTCAGGCTTGAGCTGCCTATTTCCTTTTAGAATGGAAATCCACAACTAAAGTAATTCACAACTACACTGCTCAAAAAAATAAATAAAGGGAACACTTAAACATCACAGTATAACTCTTAACAACACTTAAATCAAACTTCAGTGAAATCAAACTGTCCACTTAGGAAGCAACACTGATTGACAATCAATTTCTCAGGCAATTAGCAAGACACACTTAATAAAGCAGTGGTCCTGCAGGTGGGGACCACAGACCACTTCTCAGTACCAATGCATTCTAGCTGATGTTTTGGTCAATTTTAAATGATGGTGGTTCCTTTACACTCGTGGGAGCATGAGACTCTACAACCCACATGAATGGCTCAGGTAGTGCAGCTCATCCAAGTTGGCACATCAATGTGAGCTTTGGCAAGAAGGCTTGCTGTGTCTTTCAGCATAGTGTCCAGAGGCTTGAGGCACTACCAAGAGACAGGCCATTCTACCAGGCAATGGGGAGAGGGCCGTAGGAGGGCAACAACCCAGCAGCAGTATCGCTACCTCTGCCTCCAGAAGGCTACAAATGTGCACGCTACCTCTGCCTCCAGGAGGCTACAAATGTGCACATGCCTGCACAAATGGTTAGAAACCGACTCCATAAGGAGTGTATAAGGGCGTGACATCCACAGGCGGTGGGAATTTACCAGAGAACAACATGATTAGCAAATTTGCCCCTGACGCTCTGTGCTCTTCACAGATGAAAGCAGGTTCACACTGAGCACATGACAGAGGTGAAAGAGTGGGGAGTCACCATGGAGAGTCTCGTTCCATCCACCAATATCACATTACACCACAGACTGTCCAGGAAATGGCGGATGTTTTTGTCCAGGTCTGGGAGGAGATCCCTTAGGAGACCATCCACAACCTCATCAGGAGCATGCCGAGGTGTTATAGGGAGGTCATACAGGCACGTGGAGGCCACACACAATACCGAGCCTCATTGTGACTTGTTTTATGGACATTAGATCAAAGTTGGATCAGCCTGTGTTTTTCCGCTTTAATTTTGTGTTTGACTCCAAATCCAGGCCTACATTGGTTAATAAATTTAATTTCCATTGAGGACTTTCCACTGATTTTGTTGTCAGTACTTGCAAATTTGCACAGAACAAAGTATTCAATGCGAATATTTTATTCATTCGGATCAAGGATGTGTTATTTGAGTGTTCCCTTTATTTTTTGAGCAGTGTATTTAGGCCTAGGTAATTATGTTACAGAATGATCAAGTAGAACAAATATCAGAAACCAAACCATCACAGTTACTGCAAAATAAATTTACCTTAAAAGGGCGTGTCCTGTGAAATCCCATTTTTTGCAGGCCTAACAACAAGTAAATGATTGTCAGTACCAATAATCCCTATCTGCTTGTGGACAATGGACAGGGTAACCCTACATTATTGCTCTCTTACATATGATGGGAATCATTCACTGTATACATTGAACTCAATAATTAAATTAAGAAATAAATCAGAATGTAGTCAAACATGTTAAGCAATTGGGCTTATATTGTGACAGATCTCTTTCTGTTATTAGCAATGCAAAATTTTTAGGAAACTCTGTCACTAAAAACTTATCGGTGGACACTAATGGGTGGACAGTTAAAGAGACTCTAATTCCATATATATCATTTAATTGTGCTCTCCAACAGTCAGCATGAAAATAGTCCAAGTGTTAAAGCAGATAGGAGTCCCAAGAATAAGATTCCCTAAGATCTTCTCACTTATGCAGTTATTAAAGTTATCATCTCTAAAGGGAATCTGGGAGCTGCAGATAGTCGGAAGCAGCCTTAGATCTCCATACCATACTTTGTGTATCTTGTTAGAAGTGATAGGACTGTAAAAAGTGAAATTATAATCCAGCTATGCAGTTCGTGCCAGAGCTCTGGGCAAGTCTTTCAGCCTGAAGAGCTTTCTACACTGTGAAATGTGCTGTTCTTCAGCCCCTCAGATGAGTAAATAATGTATCAGGATTATGGTTGAATAATTAGTGCAATTTTTTGCATATGTTTTTTATTTTTGCCTTGCTGCGCCTGTTGGACCTTATTTATGAAGCGTTGGCATCACAATATTTGTCCTTTTACGACACTCACTGCTTTTTTTTTGGGTGCGAATTTTGGGGTGACTTTGAAATCCCAACACCTTTTCTGCACTTCTGGTTTCCCAAGACTTTTTTTGCGCAATTTTTGGTGCACCTCTAGAGCTGAAAAAAGCTGATCTGGGGAGTTCACCTTCTCTAATGCGTAGACAGTTCTAAACCTTTTCAGTCCTGCGCCAATTCATTAACCTCTGGCGCCACAATCTGGGTGTAAATTATAGCACAATTTGTGCACCAAAAACACAAGTCCTACGTCACAATTGATAAATCCCCCCCATTATCCCTTGTAGGGAGTAGGGCTGGTGTCAATCTCCAGATGTCCAGTTATTTATTTGTTTATGTATCTTCTTTATAAAATACAGAAGATCTGTTAAAATCGATAAAAACATTTTTTGTGTGATAAAAAATGAGTTGTCTTTTCAAAATAAGAAAAAATCATATAATAAAATATTGTATGTGTTTTTAAACTACTTCTCTACACCATTTGCTTGGGTCATCATGCAGGGAATTGCTCTATATAAACTAAATATGTGCAAAGTATTTCCATCAATCGTTCCATAGATTTGCTTTGTTGCATTATCATATAATAACGACAGTCACTTTCACTGAATAGACTCCATTCACAGGATTTACAGGGCATTGGTTTAGAATTTTTTTGAATAAAACACAAACATTCTGATGTTGCATCTATTTCAAATGAATCTACATCTGTCAAGCTGGGAACAAATTATATTATGCCCTTGCAGAAAATAAATATTTTCTGTTATGCAAAATAATTATAATGATTATCATTTGGCAGAAATAACCCATGATGCTAGGAAAAAGAGAAAACTGAACATGCATTTGCATTCTGTTTTTTAGTATATGTTGTAAGAGCCGGTCCCATGTGTCACAATATATTTTAGGAGCTAAATAACAGTATAACATCTGCCCCCAGGTTGTTATAATCTCTTAGGTCAACATCACATTGCATGTACTGTGCTTCAACTCCCTGGTACTTGCTTTGTAGTATAGAATTTTTTTTTTGAGCAAGCAGCATTACAAATGCTAAAGAGTGACAATGCGTGGGAATTACAATTGGAGGTTCAGTTGCAGATACCATAAAAATCCTGGATTAAAAAGGTCTGCATGGATATTAGGACAATGTTGCCCACATGGTGACCCAGGGGATTCAGGCTGCCTTCAAGCGCTCAATGTTTGCTCCTAAAGGAAATTCATACGTGCACCTACCTTCTTAAGCTTAAGAATGAAGCATGAGTTTTACTATATTTAATCACAAGAGCTCTATCTTTATAAGCTGTGCCATGTGTATTTTTCTGTTACTATAATTGGACTTTGTATACATCATTTTTGGAAAGTTTTAATGTAAACCACATGTTTGCTGTAAGCTTATTTTGTATGTACTATAGCTGCACAATACAATTTACATTTCACATTTCCCAAAGCTAGTTCCCGTTTCTATGTACTTTTTCTGTCTCCAGTTATTAATGCAAGGTGTCAGTTTCTTACTGGAGATAGAATCAGATGATAGAAAGCTTAAGCTTCTTATTCACCAGGATGGATACCACCATTCCATCAATGTTGTAAACATACTTTTAATATATCATTCTCTTCCTCAGCATGAATCCATAATTAATCCACCTCCAGCCTTATCTCCAGGGGAGCTATGAATTCTGTACATTACTAATGTAGATGTGTAAACCAAGGGACAGAATTCATCTGTCCATTTACTGTACTAGAGACTTCACACTACTTTAACAAACACTATCCAAGCCTCAAATGAGATAAAAACAAAAAAGTGTCCTTCATTTTGTTCAACTAATTGCAAAGTATTTTCTATACATGTCACATATATTTTCTTATGGATATTTATGGCACACAAAAATATTGCTACTACCATAATATATAGTTTACTAATTTCCTATCCACTGCTCCAAGGCCACACCCAAAGGATCTACCAATCTTCACTAGGTGCTCCACTGCTAGGGACTTTCAAAGTATCCAATGGACCTGCGGTGGCATCTTTAGCAGGAGGTCCTGCTGCTTCAGGAGATCATTCAGAGACATAAAAGGGATTTTTGGTGCCATTAAAATACACGTCATAAAGCCCCACATAGGTCAATTAACATAACATTGATTCTCTCACCACCTCTTGAGGACTTGCCAATCTGATACTGATCTGGCCAGTGATTGGCTAAATAAGCATCTCAGGGCATTTCTGGGACATATGGAGATACCAGGAATTTGATGGCGATGGATGACCTGGTAACATCTGAACCTAAGTGCTGGGAGATCAGGGAAGCTGAGTAAACCGTTATTATGTGTCTCTGGTTTATCATGCTTGATTTTGAATCATTTACCATTTTATCTTTTCTACAAATGTTTTGTTTTTATTTTTTACAGTGTCAATATGTTTACTTGCACCAGTGTATAAGAGATGTCTTAAGAGCAAGAAAACTGAGAAACGAGCAAGACAATCCAGTATTCCCAATTTATGAGAATGTGAATCCAGAATATCATAGAGGTGAGTGCCTCAAGATAGGAAAATACCATTTACCTTGTATAATCTGATTTTACAACTAAATCCAATTTTGTTTTACAGAAAATGTGTATGCCAGACAATAAATCCTCTTCTTCAGTAACGTCCAAGCTAAATGAAGTTATAGACATAGTATAAGCCTTCAGTATTCCATCCAGATCTTGTAATGTATATGTAATATAACTGTACATCCAGTCATGTGGCATGATATATGTAAATACATACATTACTACTTAATAGACTATTTCATAAAGTATTTCTTCGAACAGTAAATACCCTGGAGAAACTAGGCGGATTCTGCAATAGCTGACATTTTGCATTGTGTCAATGTATCCAGCATATTTGCATAAGTGCATTGACATCTCAATGACAAATCTTTCAATCACCTCTGTTCCAGAGATCTCTTCATCTTCTGTCAAACTGCATTTGGCTAAGAATATTATTTTCATGTAGAAAAAGGAGACAGGGGCGATCTGTCATTGAAAAATGTGGGGCTTGCCTCATAAACCATGCTGAGAGTGGACCTGTGTTCTGCACATGGATATTTGCTGTATATAAAACAACAATTTTCATCTCACTTTACCGTTCATAATTGTGTCTACTTCTTTATTATCTACATAAAGCATCACTGCTCTTCCTAGGCAACCAATAATATTCAGGACTTTATGCACTTATAACTTACCTAAAAGTTTAGGGATACCAGATAGTATCTGAATATTAAGACCTGGTTCATAAGATGTTCTAGTGCCTAGTGGTAATATCTTGCACAGCTCATCCATACCTGCTCATTCTTACTATATCATGCTACCATTGTATTAAAAGATAGGACCAAACAATGCTTGCCTTTAAGCAAGGTAAATTATACAACTGCATTATAAGCTATTTGGAGATTTGTATAGTAATGTTGGCACTTGGAATCTGTCATCTGCACTAATAGTGCTCTGCCGAAAAAAGATTTCTACGGATTTATAAAATGGAAAACAAAAACTAAACAAGACAACGTAAAAAAATTCCTTAACCAGTGGAGTGTTATTACCAGAAACAGACCTACATGGTAAACTATGGCCACTTTAATTTTTGTCATGGATGTATAAAGCTATGATATGAAAGAGTGTTGTGATTCTATAGGGCAACACCTAATAAAGGCATGTTCATAATATATAATATATGCAGATGTAATATATAAAGTATGCAGATGCACATTCTAAGCATGCTGAGATAATGTTATGTTACTGAATGGAAATGATAGACATTAGCACTTGGACGTTTCAGCATAGCTTATAACTTACTGTATTCTTACCGAAAGTGAATGCATTTGTTAGATGTTTTATTGAAAGCTTTATGATTGCTACACAAATTACTACTAAAGTATTTGCATCAAAGTATAGACTGGAAAAACAAGATAAGTAATGCATAATATTAGGCTTAATATTGTGACCTGATATTCACTCATCCTGGAACATAAAATGACATGCAGACAAGGCATCTGGGTCACATTTACAAGCACTATCTGCAAAGGTTTGTTATCCGTGTTACAGGTTACCATGGTAATTACAATGTTCAGCGCAAAAACGGACAGAACATTATTCATTAGTAAATGAACATTCTGGCTCGGTGCATCTAAAAGCAGACGTCTGCAATGTCTTGACAGCTTTCCTTTATAGAAACAGGTAGATACATGGAAAGGATTATCCTGTAGACTACTCAATTCTTTGGAAGTACAGGTGTATAAATAATGCACACATGTAGCAGTGTTTGCTCAGATATTTTAGTTGTATCACTGGAGCAGAGGCCATAATTTATCTCTACTAGCGGGTGCATTTGTACTCGCAACAAAACCCATTAAAGTTATTAACTCACGGCCTATAGGAAGCTTGGTGCATAAGCTAATGAGAATATGTGGCGACTCACTAATCCCTTTTGGTGCTATTGACTAGACAACATGAATTATATGAACTAATGAAACTTCTTTGGAGTCAATGGGGTAATTTTTCTCTTATATTTGTGGCTTTTTTGCCACATTTGCATGTTTGTGCCAAAATTTACCATGATTGGTTTCACCATTTTAATAAATCCACATCTGGATTTATAGACACATAAAGCTCAACACTAGAAATAGTTTTTGCATGTCTAACTTTGCCATGTGAGTGGAAAAGTCACAAATTTTGGCGCAAATGTAGAGGACAGTGATCATCTGAACAAATATTCCCCATTATTGCCTAGTTTAAACTACAAACAAGCTTTCTTGTCCCCAGTTCATCCCCTATAGACAAGTGACGTTCATAGTTATGCGAATTAATTACAATAGACACCATATGAATATTAGTTTATTACTTGTGCTCATAGATTATTGTAGTTCCTGGTAGCTGCGGCTACATTAGAGATTGTTGCATACATTAGATAATGCAGTATACTGTATAATGTAGCTTTAAGGTGCATTCACACTAACGTATGTTGGCCAGGCCGTAGCCGTGCAAGCATATGGCAGTATGCTCTCCATAGGAAGCAGTGCCGCACACCCGGGGAAAGATCTGCCGCCAGATCACCACTGTATGTTGGCATGATCATTTACATAATTCTAGGATAAATGACTTCTATATATCAAGGGCTGGTTTCACATAACCATAGTATACCCATAGTTTTTTACGTGCATTATACGTGCAGTCCCATCATGCTGGCTTCCTAAAGTTCTACCGGGCCAAACTCCAAGAACCATAGTCTACTATAGTAATCTTTCTGGTTACATAGGACTGCAAATATTCGCTGCATGAAACTGTCTTCAGTATTCGACAACAGGAGCACTCAACTTCTCCTTCTACTCAGTGAGTGTAATATGTAGTTTGTACTACAATATTGTAGCAATTATTTGCTTTTAAATTATCTTTAATCATATTTATTTAAATATTACCTGTATTGTTGTTATGTATTCAGAAATACAGTAATTGCCAGTGCTGGACAGACATTCTACTTCACTGCCAAGCACCATAGCACAATTTCAGGGGAAATATTATTATTTTTATTTGGGGGCAGGGCAAAGTATTTTTGCATGTTTTATATTTTGTAATTAAAAAACTAATTCTTCATGGAGTGGGAGCATTATTTGAGTCTAAATGTTTAATAATACCTGTTATGTATTGAGATGGCATCATCATTGGTCCTTGATCTCCCTTTTTTATTTTTTGTTTGGGAAGAGACAGTCTATGAAAGAAATGGTATCCAATAGACCTAGATCCAAAAAATAAAAAATATAATTTCTATCCAAATCTTGTTGAAGCAAAGATGCCCAATACGTGCCATCATAGACCTATGCATTTCGGCTAAGAAGCTTTTTCATGAGACCATGAAAAATAGGAACAAAACTATTGAAAATGAAAACTAGTGCACTTACCTTTATAAATTAATGCACTTTCTGTCATATTTAACAATAATTGAAAAAATAAGGAAGAAACAATGTGACTGGTTGTTATGGGCCAGCTTCCCTTGCATTGTCTTGTATTGTTCTGTTTGGAATTATGGAAGACGTACTCCAGAATCTTTTTTCGTCAGATTCAAATGTAGCAATAGCCTTAACAGTGAAAAACTGTGAAATTTTCTTTTAAAATGTCATTTGTAAGCTGTTTTCGTTGGTGTTTACTTGTGGATTACTGGTTTGTATTTAACATGGGAGTTCAATACTATGTTATTGGACAGTACTGCTATTTCAGTTACAATGTAATGAGAAGTGTAATATTTTTTGAATTGTGCCTTGTAATAAACCCTGTTATGTCTGTCAGCATTTCACATTTAATACAAATAAAAAACAAACAAAAAAGTCTTCCCTCTTCTTGTCTGTCTATTTCTTAGGGAAATGTCAATGAATTATATTCTTTATAGGGTGATTCCTGATAAGACCAGGTCTAATGGTGATTCAATGGTCCAAATTTACTAAGATCTTTGCGCCTGTTTTCTGTCTTTACATGTTTTTGCATGTGCTTTTCAGTGCAAACTACTTGCACATGTATTTGCACATGTCTGATACACATTTAACATGCAAAGTCTGACAGAAGTGTGTCGTATATCCCATGTTAAAGGTGCACCAAAAACATGGTGTACTCTGTCGGAGCTGTGCAGAAGGTGGCAGTTTCACAAAGAATGTGCACCACAAATCATGAAATCTGATTGCATTTATAATGTATGTTTTGGTTACAATCAAACTTTTTAAATATATTGTTACAATTCATCCTTCTTGGAAACCTATTTGTAATATTAAACTTCTGTTCACATCTGGTACTTTGGAGTTGCATCCTCAGGTCTAGCTTATCAGACATAAATAGTTAAATGATGCATGCGGGGATGCATGGTGCTCTGGCTGGCTATTGACCTGGGGGGGCTGACTTTCTGGCAGAGCTATTTACTGGGGATGGTGCATTGTGGCTGGCTATAATGGGGACGCATGTGCCGTGTTGCTATATACTTGGGAGCATGTGCTGGATGGCTAGATTCTACTGGGAGCATGTGTCTGGGGGTCGTGCTGCCTTATATCACTGGGGGGCATGTTCTGGCAGGCTCAATCTACTGGTTAGAAGCAATGGCTGACACTATATACTCAGGGGGACATAGAAGCAACTGCTGCTATATACTGTGGGCCGGGAGAAGACCCACAATCCCACAAATCTTAATCTAATTGCATTTATAATGTATGTTTTGGTTACAATCAAACTTTTTAAATATAATGGTTACAATTCATCCTTCTTGGAAACCTATTTTTGATATATAAAACTTCTGTTCACATCGTATTGAGTTTGGCATCCTCAGTCTAATTAATTCATCAGCATAAATAGTAATTATAGCTGGAAGCATGTCTGTGGCTTGGCTTATATCTACGGGGGGGCATGTTCTGCACAGGCTATTATGGGAGGATGTGCTGTGCTATATTTGGGGAGCATGTGCTGGCTTGCTATTATCTAGGTGAGCATGGTGCTGGATGGCTATATACTGGGGAGCATGTGCTGTCTAGCTATATACTGGGAGGCATGTCTGGCAGGCTAATTACTGGGGAAATGGCTGGCTATATACTGGGGGACATGGAAGCATGGCTATATACTGGGGCGGGAGAAGACTATTACTGGGGGTCTATGGTGCTTGGCAGGCTTAGTACTATTGAGGATGTGCTGGCTTGTAATACTGGGTGAACATGGCTGTGCTGGCTCTACTTTGCACTACTGGGAGGTATTTCTTGGCTAGCTTATACACTGGGGATCATGTTTTCTAGTTCTATATACGGGGAGCATGTTCTCTTTGGCCCAATACTGGGGGGCATGTTTCCTTGCAGCTCCTACTTATGGGGATATGAGCAAGCTGTCTATGGAGCATGGGATGGCTGGCTACGTACTGTGTTCATGGGCTGGCTAGCTACATATTAGGGAGCAGGGGCTGGCTCTGTACTGGGCCATGGGCTGGCTGCCTATATATTGCATGCATGGGCTGACTGGCTATATAATGGGGGCATGAGCTGGCTATATAGTGGGGGGTATGGGCTGGCTGGATATATTCTGGTGGACATGGGCTGGCTGTATACAAGGGGTCATGAGCTTTTTGGCTATGTAATGGAGGACAGGGGGGCTGGGTGGACACTATGACCAATGCATTTCACACTCGAGTCAATAGGTTTTCCCAGTTTTTTGTGTTAAAATTAGGTACCTCATCATATACTTTGGCTTATACTCGAGAATATATAATGTTTTCATTACCTATGTCCAGCGGTTTCTTTGCAATCCTCCTTAGTTTAGTCCGTGCCTATATTAGCTCTCTCCCCTGGCTGTGCTGTTGGAGTGAAGAAGCTGTTGCTCTGGAGTAAGGTGGGGGTCATGTAATGATTGCTGTGCAGATTTGTGGATGCAGAAGTCTCCTGTAAAGAGTAGTGAGGTACAAGGGCTCATCTGCTACCTATCAGTCACTCGATCCCAGTCTGTGATTCTGAAGAGCTTTCTCTGTCTCTGCACCTCAAGTTGTGAAATAGACTCCTCACTCTTCCCACTCCTCCGCTCTCTGTACACTATCTACACAGCAGGTTAATCCAAAGTGAGCTCACAGCATGACTACACACTTCATGTATTTCACCACCCACTAGCACAGCAGACAGCTGGTGACATCACCCGGCTGTTTGCAAGCCACGCACATGCGCACTTTCCAGAAGTGCCTTCGTCCACAGCAGAGGAGGAAACTGTTATTACGCATGCACGAGACTTGCAGACGAGTGATGTAGGCCAGAGCACCTCTGACTCATTTACATATATTTATAACGCTATTTTCTCGGGATAACAACCCTTTTGAAGAATACGAAAACAAGTGCGCAGACCCCCTTAAGGTAACAAGAATGTCACTGAGGACAGTCTACCATCAGTAGATCTGATGGTAGATGTCCTTCAACTACTTAATTTTGGTTAAAAAAATAATGACACCATGATATCCGTTGTGTGCTGACCTTCATGTTAAGGTTGTATTTACCTATTTTAATAGCTTTAAGACCATATTTTTAAAAAATTATTAAAAAAATAAATTATTTGCACTTATTTCCAATGATAGATTTTCTATATCAGTGTTTCTCAAATGACCATAGATTTTCTCATTGAGTTAGCTTTTTAATAATTTATAATGCATCATATGTGAAGTTTATATTGATAGAAAACGTTTTGGACTATTAGCTAAACACCTAGAGCAATGGAGGGGAGGGTAAAGGAGATGTAATGAGGTTATAGGGAAGAGGTATTCCAGGCGGTGTAGAGTAGGAGGTGGTAGAATAATATGGCTGAGTGGGTATGGGGTCGGAAGGATGAATGTAAGGGAAATGATAGGGAAGATGTTGCGGGGGTGTATAAAGGGAGGTGTAGGAAAAATGGAAATAGATGCGGAGTGGGGGGGGGGAAGGGGGTGTAGGAAGGCCGATGTAGTGTAATGAATAATAATGGGGATGTAATGAGGGTGGTGTAGAAAAAACTCCGAAAAAAGATTTCTACATAATGCTACGGATTTATAAAATGGAAAACAAAAAAAACAAAAACTAAACAAGACATGGATTTTTTATCAAAAACAGACCTACATGTATCCATGCCACTGTCATTTTGGCT
This sequence comes from Engystomops pustulosus, assembly GCA_019512145.1. Taxonomy (NCBI): domain Eukaryota; kingdom Metazoa; phylum Chordata; class Amphibia; order Anura; family Leptodactylidae; genus Engystomops; species Engystomops pustulosus. The sequence continues at coordinate 135,271,884 of CM033644.1, forward strand.
GATGTATAAGCTATGATATGACAAAGTGTTTTGATTCAATAGGGCAACACCTAATAAAGGCATGTCATAATATAATATATGCAGATGTAATATATAAGTATGCAGATGCACATCTAAGCATGCTGAGATAATGTTATGTTACTGAATGGAAATGATAGACTTATCACTTGAACGTTTCAGCATAGCTTATAACTTACTGTTTCTTAACCGAAATTGTGAATGCATTTGTTAGTGTTTTAATGAAAGCTTTATGATTGTTACACAAATTACTACTAAGTATTTGCATCAAAGTATAGACTGAAAAACAAGATAAGTATGCATAATATATGCTTAATATTGTGACCTGATATTCACTCATCCTGAACCTAAAAATAACCTGCATACACGCACTCTGTTTTCACAATTTACTATCTGCAAAGGTTTGTATCCGTGATACAGTTACCAGGTAATTACAATGTCATCACTCCAAAAAAACGGCTTCAGGCATTATTCATTAGTAATCGCATTCTATTCTCGGTGCATCTAAAAGCAGACGTCTGCAATGTCTTGACAGCTTTCCTTTAAGAAACAGTAGAGACATGGAAAGGATTATCCTGTAGACTACTCAATTCTTGGAAGTACAGGTGTATAATAATGCACACATGTAGCAGTGTTTGCTCAGATATTTTAGTTGTATCACTGGAGCGAGGCCATAATTTATCTCTACTAGCGGGTGCATTTGTACTCGCAACAAAACCCATTAAAGTTATTAACTCCCGGCCTATAGAAAGCTTGGTGCATAAGCTAATGAGAATATGTGGCGACTCACTAATCCCTTTGTGGTGCGTTGACATACACATGAATTATATGAACTAATGAAACTTCTTTGGATTCATTGGGGTAATTTTTCACTTATATTTGTGGCTTTTTGCCACATTTGCATGTTTGTGCCAAAATTTACCATGATTGGTTTCACCATTTTAATAAATCCACATCTGGATTTTAAAGACATATAAAGCTCAACACTAGAAAAAGTTTTTGTGTGTCTGAACTTTGCCATGTGGCTGGAAAGTCCAACAAATTTGGCGCAATGTAGAGGACAGTGATCATCTGAACAAATATTCCCCATTATTGCCTAGTTTTAACTACAAACAAGCTTTCTTTGTCCCCATTCATCCCCTTAGACAAGTGACGTTCATAGTTATGCGATTAATTACAATGACAGCCAATGAATATTAGTTTTATTTACTTGTGCTCATAGATTATTGTAGTTCCTGGTAGCTGCGGCTACATAGAGATTGTTGCATACATTAGATAAGCAGTATACTGTATAATGTAGCTTTAAGTGTGCCATTCACACTAACGTATGTTGCCAGGCCGTAGCCGTGCAAGCATATGGCAGTATGCTCTCCTAGAAGCAGTGCCGCACCACCCGGGAAAGATCTGCTCCGCCAGATCACCACTGTATGTGGCATGATCATTTACATAATCTAGGATAAATGACTTCTATATATCAAGGGCTGTCACACACAACCATAGCATACCCATAGTTCAACATTTTTACGTGCAGTCCCATCAGCTGGGCTTCCTAAAGTTCTACCAGCCAAACTCCAAGAACCATAGCTACTATAGTAATCTTTCTGGTTACATAGGACTGCAAATATTCGCTGCCTGAAACTGTCTTCAGTATTCGACAACAGGAGCACTCAACTTCTCCTTCTACTCAGTGAGTGTAATATGTAGTTTGTACTACAATATTGTAGCAATTATTTGCTTTTAATTATCTTTAATCATATTTATTTAAATATTACCTGTATGGTTGTGGATGTTTCAGAATACAGTAATTGCCAGTGCTGGGACAGACATTCTGCTCTCAGTGCCAGCACCATAGCACAATTTTCAAGGGAAATATATTATTTTTATTTGGGGGCAGGGCAAAGTTTTTTGCATGTTTTATATTTTGTAATTAAAAAACTAATTCTTCATGGAGTGGGAGCTATTTGAGTCTAAATGTTTAATATACCTGTTATGTTCTTGAGATGGCATCATATGTTGGTCCTTGATCTCCCTTTTTTATTTTTTTGTTTGGAAGAGACAGTCTAGAAAGAATGGTATCCAATAGACCTAGATTCAAAAAATAAAAAATATAATTTCTATCCAAATCTTGTTGAAGAAAGATGCCAATACGTGCCATCAAGACCTATGCATTTCGGCTAAGAAGCTTTGCATGAAACATGAAAAATAGGAACAAAACTATTGAAAATGAAACTAGTGCACTTACCTTTATAAATTAATGCACTTTCTGTCTCTTTAACATAATTGAAAAAATAAGAAGAAACAATGTGACTGGTTTTATGTGCCAGCTTCCCTGCATTGTCTTGTATTGTTCTGTTTGGAATTATGGAAGACATACTCCAGATATCTTTTTTGTCAGATTCAAATGTAGCAATAGCCTTAACATTGAAAACTGTGAAATTTTCTTTTAAAATGTCATTTGTAAGCTGTTTTCATTGGTGTTTACTGTGGCTTACTGGTTTGTATATAACATGGGAGTCAATACTATTTATTGGACAGTACTGCTATTTCAGTTACAATGTATGAGAAGTGTAATTTTTTGAATTGTGCCTTGTATAAACCCTGTTATGTCTGTCAGCATTTCACATTTAATAATACAAATAAAACAAACAAAAAAGTCTTCCTCCTTCTTGTCTGTCTATTCTTCTAGGGAAATGTCAATGAATTATATTCTTTATGGGTTGAATGCTGATAAGACCAGGTCTAATGGTGAATCAATGGTCCAATATTTACTAAGATCTTTGCGCCGTTTTCTGTCTTTTCATGTTTTGCATGTGCTTTTCAGTGCAACTACTTGCACAGTTATTTGCCATGTCTTGAATACATTTAACTGCAAAGTCTGACAGAAGTGGTCTAATCCCATGTTAAAGGTGCACCAAAAAACATGGTGTACTCTGTCGGAGCTGTGGCAGAAGGTGGCAGTTTCACAAAAATGTGCACCACAAATCTGAAATCTGATTGCATTTATAATGGTATGTTTTGGTTACAATCAAACTTTTTAAATATAATGTTACAATTCATCCTTCTTGGAAACCTATTTGTAATATTAAACTTCTGTTCACATCTGTATTGGAGTTTGCATCCTCAGTCTTAATCAATCAGCATAAATAGTTAATTATAGCATGGGGAGCATGTGCTGGCTGGCTATATACGGGGGGGCATGTTCTGGCAGGCTATTTACTGGGGAGGATGTGCTGGCTGGCTATATATTGGGGAGCATGTGCTGGCTTGCTATATACTAGGGAGCATGTGCTGGATGGCTATATACTGGGGAGCATGTGCTGTCTGGCTATATACTGGGAGGCATGTTCTGGCAGGCTATATACTGGGGACAATGGCTGGCTATATACTGGGGGACATGGGCAAGTTGGCTATATACTGGGGGCAGGGAGAAGACTATATACTGGAGGCATGTAATGGTTTGCTATATACTGGGGGCATGTTCTGGCAGGCTAGTTACTATGGAGGATGTGCTGGCTGGCTATATACTGGGAAACATGTGCTGGCTGGCTATTTACTGGGGAGGATGTTCTGGCTAGCTATACACTGGGGATCATGTTCTAGTTTGCTATATACTGGGGAGCGTGTTCTCTTTGGCCATATACTGGGGGGCCTGTTTTGGCAGGCTATATACTGGGGGATATGAGCAAGCTGTCTATGGAGCATGGGATGGCTGGCTACGTACTGTGTTCATGGGCTGGCTAGCTACATATTAGGGAGCATGGGCTGGCTCTGTACTGGCCATGGGCTGGCTGCCTTATAACTGCGGCATGGGCTGACTGGCTATTAACTGGGGCTGAGCTGGCTATATAGTGGGGTTGGGCTGGCTGGATATATTTCTGGTAGACATGGGCTGGCTGTATCAAGGGGTCTGAGCTTTTTGGCTATGTAATGGAGGACAGGGGGGCTGCGGTATATACTGGGTGGACACTATGACCAATGCTTCACACCCGAGTCAAAGGTTTTCCCAGTTTTTTGTGTTAAAATTAGGTACCTCATCATACTTTGGCTTATACTGAGATAATATAATGTTTCATTACCTATGTCCAGCGGTTTCTTGCAATCCTCCTTAGTTTAGTCTGTGCCTATTAGCTCTCTCCCCTGGCTGTGCTGTTGGAGTGAAGAGCTGTTGCTCTTGGAGTAGGTGGGGGTCATGTAATGATTGCTGTGCAGATTTGTGGATGCAGAAGTCTCCTGCAAGATTAGTGAGGTAACAGGGCTCATCTGTTCACAATCGTCCTCGATCCCAGTCTGTGATTCTCAGAGCTTTCTCTGTCTCTGCACACCTCAAGTTGTGAATAGACTCCTCACTCTCCCACTCCTCCGCTTCTCTGTACACTATCTACACAGCAGGTTAATCCAAAGTGAGCCACAGCATGACTACACACTTCAGGTGTTTCACCACCCACTAGCACAGCAGACAGCTGGTGACATCACCCGGCTGTTTGCAAGCCACGCACATGCGCACTTTCCAGAAGTGCCCCATCCCAGCAGAGGAGGAAAACTGTTAGGAAGCACCCTGACTCATTACATATATTTATAACGTATTTTCTTGGGATAACAACCCTTTTGAAGAATCGAAACAAGTGCGCAGAACCCCCTTAAGGTAACAAAAATGTCACTGAGGACAGTCTACCATCAGTAGATCTGAGGTAGATGTCCTTCACTACTTAATTTTGGTTAAAAATAATTACCAGATATCCATTGTGTGCTGATCTTCATGTTAAGGTTGTATTTACCTATTTTAATAGCTTTAAGACCATATTTTTAAAAATTATTAAAAAAATAAATTATTTGCACTTATTTCCAATGATAGATTTTCTATAAAAAAAGAGGTAGTCATCAGTGTTTCTCAAATGACCATAGATTTTCTCATTGAGTTAGCTTTTTATAATTTATATGCATCATATGTGAAGTTTATATTGATAGAAAACGTTTTGGACTATTA
>CM033644.1:136022434-136059595 GCA_019512145.1 Engystomops pustulosus
TCTGCGACAAGACAGTTCGCTAGTGTAATCGCTGTCCACAGTCAGTTCTCCGGTTAGTCTGAGTCCTGCCAAAAGTCTGTTTCTACTTAGTCTAATCGCCAGCACCAATAAGGTCTCTGTTATGTAACCTCTCCACCAGCCAGTTCTCCGCGTATGAAACCCTCCTGGTCACAAGTTAGTTCTCTGCCTAGTGAAATTGCTGCTCACCAGTCAGTATCCACTTATTGTAATGCCTGCCACAGTCAGTTTTCATACTTAGTGTAATCTCTGCCACCAATCAGTTCTCCGTATGTAACGCTGCAACAGTAAGTTCTTGCTTAGTGTGAATCTCTGCACATTAGTTCTCCGCTGTAGTGTAAACGCTGCCACAAGTCAGTTTAGCGGTTAGTGTAATCACTGCCACAAGCCTGTTCCCGCTTGTTGAAATCGCTGCCACCAGTCAGTTTTCTCCGTAGTGTAATCACGCCCACCAGTTCTTATGTATCCCATTGTTCTCCGCTTAGTGTAACGGTGCCACCAGTCAGTCGACTTAGTGTTAAAGCGCCAAGGGCTGTTGTAGCTAGTATAATCTCTACCACAATTCAGTCTCAATTAATGTAATGTCTACCGCCAGTACGTTCTATACAGTGTAATTATCACTGCCACAAGAGTTCTCCGCTAGTGAAACTCGCCTGCACATCAGCTGCTGTTAACGTGTTCTCTCCTTAGTATAATCTCGCCACCAGTACAGTTCTCTTTAGTACGCGGTCACCTGCTCGTTAGTGTAATCGCTGCCTCCAGTGAGTTTCCTATTAGTGTAATCTCGCTTCACCAGTAGTTCTCGCATAGTGTAACGCTGCCACCAGTACTTCTCACCGTTAGTGTAATTGCTGTCACAGTCATGTTCTTCTGCTTAGGTAATCGGTGCACCAGTCAGTTCTCCGCTAGTGAAATCGCTGCCACCAGTCCATCTCACGCTTACGGTAATTGCTGCCACCAGTCATTCTGCATTCACTGCCCATCCATTTCGCTTGGTGTAATTCTGCTGCCACCAGTCAGTTCTCCGCTTAGCTGTAATCGCGTGCCACATTCTGACTCAGTTAGTTATAAAGTGCCACAAGTCAGTTTTTTGCTTAGTTATTTCACGGCTACCATACTCAGTTCTCGCTTAGTGAAATCGCTGAAAATTCTGTCAACCCTTAGTATACTGCCACGTCTCTTACAACCAGTCGGTTACCTGATTAGTATTAATCACTGCCACAGGTCAGTTCTCAATTAATGTAATCGTTGCCACCAGTCCGTCTACCTTAGTGTAATCTATCCACCATCAGTGTCTCCGTATTTGTGGTAACATCTACCACCAACAGTTCTTCTGCTAGTAAATCTCTACCACCATTCAGTTCCGGCTGAGTGTAATATCTAACCACATCATTATCTATAGTGTAATCTTACCCCAGTAATTCTTCGGCGTAGTATTCTTATATCAACCACCAGGCAGCTCCTCTGCTTAGGGAACTCGCTTGCCAACAGAGTTTCTCCATCCTGTAATTGCTGCCAGAAGAAGTCAGTTCAGGACACAGTAAGTCTCCGCGTTAGGTTATCGCTGCCATAAGTCTGGTCTCCATAGTCAGGTTCCTCTGTAAATTTATAAAAGCATAACAGGTACAATGCAGTTTACATGAAATGTGAGGCTGTCCACTGCTGCACAGAATAAGAATTGGTACATGACTATGTGATGCTGCCATCTTCTGGACAAAATAATTATCTGCTACATGACTATGTGATGCTGCCATCTTCTGGACAAAATAATTATCTGTTACATGACTATGTGATTGCTGCCACCGGCTGGACAAAATAATTATCTGTTAATGACTATGTGATGCCACTGCTGGACAAATTAATATCTATTACATGACTAGTGTGATTGCCGCTACTTGCTGGTCAGTTAGTAATGATCTGTTACTATGAATATGTTGATGCCGCCACCGTGTCGTCAGAAATAATTTATCTCGTTACATGTATGTGATGCTGCCCACTTGTCGGACAGACAATTATCACCCCAGCTCTAAACAAGAGTAGTAGAGAGATGTGTTACCCTGCCTGATGATACTAGGGGAGGTACCTGCCCAATTGCATCATGAGTTTCCATGAAAATGCATGTGAGCGTAACCAGCACCACAGGAGCGCATTTACTTAAAACAATTGAAAAAGTTACTATGTGCAGTTTGCCTGTTATGTAGTGGCAGAGGGCACCAGATTGAGGATGGTGGTGGTGCCTGTTCTTCATTTTTTCTTTTCGGTGGAGGTGTGACCCTTTTTCTGACTTTACAATGTTAAATGTGGCACTCAGTCCAATCTCAGTACCGAACACCCGTTCAGGCCGATTTTTGTGTTGGGTATAGTGAATTTGTCTGCCACTTGTGACACCTTAGGAGTACACTGTGCATGCAGTTTGCACAGCTAGAATGTGCAAATTTTCGACATGGAAACTGGCGCAGGGCTTTAGTATTGGGCCCACGTGTTTGCATTGTTTAAATGCAAGACACCGCCCAGATTTATTAAAGCCCTGCGCCTGTTTTCTGTTAGAACTTATCCAATTAGGGGATAGGGCCTAATTTGCTGATCAGGGGGGGGACTACATTGAATGGAGTGCGACATACATCCGTTGAACCCCTCGTCGGATCAGTGTTTGGGTAGGATTTTCATGCAGGGCACCAACAGCTTGAATTTGTGTAAGGTGAGTCCTAATTACCCTGTGAGGGAGGATGATGATCGCTGCCACCGCGCCAGCGAAGCATGACAGAGTAATTGAAAGACCACAGAGTCGGTCTTCGATGCACTCAAATCACACCTGTTTATTCAAACAGATACGCTATTTTTAGCAACATAGAGATACAGCATTTGGGGTTGTTGATAAGGACTTAGATTCTATTGGCCATATTTTTTGTACCAGAACATTCTGGAAAAAGGACTAGGCTTGTTACAGCCATGCTTATCTACAAACTGGCTCTAGAAGCTTCTTATAACCAAAATAATAAACCAAGAAGACAGAGGCCCGAACGGACAGGAAGAAATTGCCAGGAATTGTGAAAGGCAAAACACAGTTTAAATGAGAAAAATAGCTGAATTACGGTAATTATTAAAAATTAACCTATAGCTTGCTTAAGGGAAGCATTACCCCCCCCCCAACGGTGGACGCTGTATCTAAGATGGCGGGACAGTAGTCAAGATGGCGTCCGAAACCAGGGCAACCTCCTCCCACCCCAGTGACTCTTAACAATCCGTCAGTCAGAGCAACAGAGCAGTGGACCCGATAGTGACCGTTCGCTCCATTCATCTCTATGGAGCTGATGGAGCTTGCGCGATCATGGAAACCCCTGTAAGAAGTGTCCACGAGAAAATATACGCCGTGGCTGCACTATCCCCAAGGTCTTTGATGAAAAATTTCTGAACTGAAATGGGGGCGTTCCGGTGATTCAGTTGGACCATGCGCCACATTGGTTGCACAATTATGCACCAAAAAAAGGACGCAGTGCATGAAGGCGCAATTCATGAAAAAAATGTTGTTTTGAACAATTAATTATCTTTGACACACTGCGGGCAGATTTACAAGCAGTCTGAAAGTCCGAATATTTCCCAATTGCCCATGGCAACAAATCACAGCTTCCCTTAAAATATTCATGCAGCATGGTGAAAGTGAATGAAAGCTGGGGGATTGGTTTGCATGGGCAACTGAGAAATATTCGACTTTCGACTACTTGATAAATCTGCCCCATTATGCACCACGCAAGGCAAACTGCACTGGGACAAGTCGTCTTGTTTTTGAAAAAGTGGGCAATGCTTAGTGATCGCATGCATTTGAAAACATGTGCGATTTGGCATAGACAAGCCCATGAATTGCGTCTGTAACGCAATACTAATGACATAATAAAAGAACAGGAATGACTATAGGAAGAGAACGATCCTAACTTAAGGGGTATATTCCCTCTGGCCATTACATTTAATTTTAAATTATTTGTCCATTTATGTAAACACTTTCTTAAATTGGCTGTTAATGTAAAAAAAAGTCCTGTGTGCAAGAATTTCTATAAATGTAGCCATGTTGTACATTAGAAACGGATGGCTTCCGCGGATACGACCAGCTCAACTCTGGAAGACGGCCTGGGGCGGCGAGACATGCGTTATGGACACTCACTGTGGGACCACCAGGATCAGCGATCATTACCACCGGACGGCCGTGTGTCATGCAGTAACTCCCGGACATTTCATATACACAACTTTTTGTTTCTTCCGTGTGCATTCTCCAGTAGAGGTGCCGTATCCGAGGAAGCTATCTGTTTCTAAGGGACAACAGGACTATGTTTATGAAGGAACTGATCTTCACACAGGTAACATTTTTTAATAACATACAAGTGAAGAAATGTTTAGTATATGGCGATTAATGACAACTGAATGTGAGTGCCCTTAGCACGAGAGAATACCCTTCTTAATTGTCGGAGGTTGGTTACCACAGTCACCACCAGTAGGAAGTGCACCAGGCCTTTTTTTGAAGACTCAGTTACATCTACAGCAAGAGCCATCCCTGGTCTCTCACGGTAGTGGATTTGAGTCCTGTCTCTTTTCAGGCGCTTTCACTGTTCTCTGGACCAAGGATTTTTCAGAGATTATCTATTGGTTTAGATCATGACAAGGGGAGGGCCATTCCATTGTTTCAATGTTTCCGTGTTAGAAACTGCTTTACCCATTTTGTATGTGACAGGGGGGCATTGTCCTGAATTTGAAAAATTGATTGAAGTGAAGAATTGGAAGAAAGGACCACGTGTTTGAAGTTCATACAGGCCTCGGTTAACATTTGTAACGCTAGCGTCCGTTCATAAGCCGCACGCTAGCGCAAACACAGGGGGCGCGGTCCTCGGCCCTAATGCACATGAGCTTTCCAGAGAAACGCATGCGATTGGCTTCAAAACAATCGCATGCGTTTCCTGGAAACGCATGTGCGTGGGCCGAGGACATTCCCCCTGTGCGATAGAGTGCGCGTTATGACGGCACGCCTTAGAGGTCGTGTGGACCGCGGCCACCACACAGTTTACATTACTCTGGTCACATAGCTGTATTAAAGGTCCAGTATCCGGCTGCCAAAGTAAAACATTTCCCAAATATCACACTTCTGTAACCACTTTTCACTGACTTCTTTACACACCTTCCGTTTACTGTCAGATCAAAAATGAAGCTGCTTCTTTGACACTTTAAAAATGAACTGTAAACCACTCTCTGTCCAACAACATGTTCCTCAGCAAAGGTGAGTCTAGCCATTTTTGGATTACTTTCTACTAAGGAGGTTTTAGTAACTGCAGATTGGCTTTTCGTTCCAACATGCTTAAGCGGGACCACCAACACGTATTATACATTATATAAGGAGAACCTTCACACACACCTTTCCCCCTTTTTTAGAAACGGTGGTAGGTGATGAATGGGACGTAAGAATAGCTTCTTTTTGGGTAATCCTTTTAGTTTCCGGCTATCATTTGTAAACTTTAATGGTTTATATGCTTAATTTTCTTTAGCGGGCTACTGGGTCGTGGAGTAGAACGGACATGAGGTACTGTCGCGGCTACTCCAACCCAGTAGCCTCCATCGCTCGCCTCAGGAATCTGCGGCGCGAGCCTAGTGTGAATTACCTACGGGTGCCGGCCCTACTTCATGCGCATTCGGCCGCCATGGCAGAACGCCTGGGTACTGGGCGGAGGGGCGCAGCTACGAGGCACTGCACGCCAAAGATTTACCTGGTAGGGCTGGAAGGATACAGGGGGGGCGTGCTGGATATCTGCCAGAAGTGGCGTAGCCGCGACTAGTAGCCTCATGTCGGGCTACTCCACGTCAGAGTAGCGGCTTTAAAAAATTTGCGAATAAACTCATTTAAGTTTACAAAAGGATAGCCGGGAAGTAAGGCAATTAGCCCAAAAAGGTGCTAACTTACGTCCCATTCATCCATCTACCCCATGTTCTACCGTTTATAGGTAGCAATCGTCGGGGAGAGGTCCCTTTAAACTTCGAGACACGTCATGACGAGGGGGGACCGACTCCTTACCTGTTCGTCTGCTTAAATTTGGAAGCAATTCCAGCGCAGTGTTAAGACGATTTTACACATGGAGATATACTTGTCCTTTCTAGCATTAGTCTCAGGGACTTTACATGAGTTTTGTTGATGAGTAAACTATGTAATATTCTAGAAATTACAGGACTTGCGAACAACTTATATTCCCTGCATTGCTGATTTAAGAGTTACCCCTTTCCCCCCAGGTGTCCAGATGGGTCTTATATAGACAACGTGCTGCTGGAGGGTGCAGTCACTTGGAATGCGTACAACATTTTGCAAAGGTTCAGTGAAAACTGACAGTTATGATATTGGTGGATTCACCCTGGCATGTATGGGTGATGTGTTTGCATTTTTGTCTTGTTTGTCTATTTTGACTTGCGTCCGCAAAAAAGCTGAGATTAACATTGGCTAGACAACCATAAAGCCTGGTTTTCTAGCTCATCGGTGATGAAAATTGTTGGAAAAATTGTTTTGGAGGGTTCTGAAATGCCTAGGGACAAATCGGCAAATGCCAGATAACCTAGATGTAGCAGGTGGGCAGGGTTTTTTGTCACACGCGGTTTCACCACGGGGTGTCAGCATGTCGCACCATGGCATCCAGGTAAAGCCACTGATGAAACAGGAGGCAGGCAGGCTGCAGGCACCAGGCTGCACCACAGATATTTAATAGTATGCGCAGAGCTTTGTATTTTTTATACCTAACAGACCCATATTGATAATATTTTTAAAAAATTCTCAAGCATCGAATTCGCAGAGGGAAAAGCGTTAGCAGCTACACGCTCAAAATACTTTAACCAAGCCACGCCCAGGCCGTGGAAACCACACCCACTCAGGGGCGAGCCGCAGTTCTATCCCCGTTCAGCAGCTAATAAATAGGTATAATCACATGACTCCCGGTATGAATAGCTCACTCACACCTCTCGCATGACCCTTGAAACCAGTATATGACGGATACATGACGTCGAGGAGCCATTCGTTTATGCGTTCATGGGCCAACGGTAGCAGACAAGCCAGGTGAGGGCCCGCTAACATACTTACACGTGAATGAAACACTGTGACGTGTCCAGTGTGCACTGCCCGCATGCGCTCAGCTGCAGAAAATCGCGTACAGCGGGTAGGCGGGGATATTAGTGAGTGCTGTTCCGCCGGCTGCAGTATTCGCTCCGCTATTGTGGACCTGCCTCCTGCTACCTGGCAGCCTCCTGCTGACCTGTGCTGCCGACTGGGTCACGTGCCATCCTTAGTATCTGCCATTGCTTTGAGGGTAGTGGTGGAGTTATGCACTCCGATGCTGCTTCTTTTCCCTGGAGGATAGCTTACTGGCATCCTGGTCAATCTGCTTCTCCTCATCTGTATCGGTCATCAATAAGTGGATATATGTCCACCATGGCTCCCAACATGAGACTGACACTTGTGCACTTTTTGGTCACCTCCGGCTGGCGACTGCTATCTGTGCCAGAGGGTGGGGTTTCTGCACCAAGAGACCTTTCTGCCCTCAAGGGTGTTGCTTGCTTCAGCCCTGAGCTTTTGTGGGATGGTGTTGGTTCACCAATATGTCTCTCCAGAACAATACCATAGGCACCTTATCGTGCCAAAGTTATCGACTACTCCAGTCATCATCCTCATCAGACTCTGTGCTAGGGAAAAGACTTTCTCCGCCAGGATTCAAGCTCACTCTGGTAAGTGCAGTCCCTAATGACAGGGACCTAAGATGCCTATACTAGACCAGCAATGTATGGATCTTCTGAATTATTCCTCTCATATAATGTTTCATCCAGTTACATGGAAAGTATATTTTTCCACAAATCTCTGCCTCCCTCCATTCCAATGAGATAAACCATAACTGGATGGCCAGAGATGCGTAGATGCAGTTACCCCATACTCTGAGGAGTGTGGTTTTGTGGGAATGATGGTTACCAACAGTTTTAATCTCTAGATTCAAGCACATTACAGACATAGCCTTCATGCTCTACAGGCAACAGTTGATGAAAAAGGCTTTTGGTAATGGAGCATTCAGTAGATGCTGACCTGGATCTACATCAAATATTTCTTTTTAAAGAATAATGGAAAAGACACCACAGGATATACCAGCACTGCTTGATCCTACTTCTCTCATCATGTAGTGATCATGGTACGGTATGGGACAGCCTCCAAGAAACATGAAATGGACAAATAAATCAACATTGAGTACCTTAAATCAAGCTTCTACAAAACCTGAATTGGCCTGTGGATATGTATTTATATGGAAATTGTAGTAAAGGATAAACTTCTCAGAAATGTCACGTGGTCAAGAAATGCAGGTTTGAGTATATATGGAACCCTTCTATATATTGGTGCTATAGATGGGTATGGCTGCAGTGTCTGGATACATCTAATCTAAACCAGTGCTGCAGTGACAGGGTGCTCATTGTTTTATCTGATTAAAAAAATTGATATGTTTCACAGTATCTCTTACGGATACTAACTAGTTAGTGTAAAACAATGGTACAGTTGTAAAATTAATGGGTTAAAATTAGCAGATAGCGAGGTGGCACCATTACTTCATTCTACACATAGATGAAAGGGAATGTAGTGTAATATTTTTTTTTTTGTTTCAAGGGGGCAGATTCTCAGATAGTATGTTCTGCTTGCAATAGGGGGCTCAGCCATAGGTGGTATTATATAAGACCCCGTTTTATTTACCTTTTAATGGCATTACTCTGGTTTGTTCCTTCATTTATTTTGCTCCTCTCTACAAATTCAAATTGGACCTAGTTAAAGATAGGGTGGGCATAACTATTCTTACAGTTGTGTGGACCATTCAATAAGGTAATTTCCACATTTCACGGCAAATTGTTCAGTGTGAACTTTTCTGATGTGACACACTCTCTATGTGTAACCCATGTCACTTGGACATTTCCACTTAACCATTGATCAAGTCTCTTTTCTTGGTGTTTGGATCAGAAACTCAGTTTCCCACCACCAGTCAGTTCTCCGCTTAGTGTAATCACTGCCACCAGTCAGTTTTCTGCTTAGTGTAATCACTGCCACCAGTCAGTTCTCTGCTTAATGTAATTGCTGTCACCAGTATGTTCTAAGATTAGTGTAATCGCTGCCACCAGTCAGTTCTCCGCTTAATGTAATCGCTGTCACCAGTATGTTCTCTGATTAGTGTAATCGCTGTCACCAGTCAGTTCTCCGCTTAGTGTAATCGCTGTCACCAGTATGTTCTCTGATAAGTGTAATCGCTGCCACCAGTCAGTTCTCCGCTTAGTGAAATCACTGCCACCAGTCAGTTCTCCGTCAGTTCTCCAATTAATGTAATGTCTACCGCCAGTCAGTTCTCCACTAAGTGAAATCACTGCCACAAGTCAGTTCTCCGCTTAGTGAAATCGCTGCTGCTGTTCAGTTCTCCGCTTAGTATAATCTCTGCCACCAGTCAGTTCTCCACTTAGTGTAATCTCTGCCACCTGTGAGTTCTCTAATTAGTGTAATCTCTACCACCAGTCAGTTCTCTGCTTAGTGAAATCGCTGCCCCCAGTAAATTCTCAGTTTAGTGTAATTGCTGTCACCAGTCAGTTCTTTGCTTAGTGTAATCGGTGCCACCAGTCAGTTCTCTGCTTAGTGAAATCGCTGCCACCAGTCAGTTCTCCGCTTAGTGTAATTGCTGCCACCAGTCAGTTCTCTACTTAGTGTAATCGCTGCCACCAGTCAGTTCTCCGCTTAGTGTAATCGCTGCCACATGTCTGTTCTCAGCTTAGTATAAAGGCTGCCACCAGTCAGTTTTTTGCTTAGTGTAATTGCTACCATCACTCAGTTCTCTGCTTAGTGAAATCGCTGCACAATTCTGTTCAACCCTTAGTATACTGCCACGTCTCTACCACCAGTCGGTTCCCTGATTAGTATAATCACTGCCACCAGTCAGTTCTCTTATTACTGTAATCGCTGCCACCAGTCAGTTCTCCACTTAGTGTAATCTCTACCACCCATCAGTTCTCCGATTTGTGTAATCTCTACCACCAATCAGTTCTCTGCTTAGTATAATCTCTACCACCATTCAGTTCTCGGCTGAGTGTAATCTCTACCACCAGTCAGTTATCTACTTAGTGTAATCTCTACCACCAGTAAATTCTTCTCTTAGTATTATCTCAACCACCAGCCAGCTCTCTGCTTAGGGAAATCGCTGCCACCAGTCAGTTCTCCACTGTAATTGCTGCCAGAAGTCAGTTCATTGACACAAGTCAGTTCTCCGGTTAGTGTTATCGCTGCCATAAGTCTGTTCTCCACTTAGTCAGGTCCTCTTTAAATTTATAAAAGCATAACAGTTACAACGCAGTTAAATGAATGTGATGCTGCCACCTGCTGGACAGAATAATTATCTGTTACATGACTATGTGATGCCAACTGCTGGACAGAATAATTATCTGTCACATGACTATGTGATGCTGCCTTCTTCTGGACAAAATAATTATCTGTTACACGACTATGTGATGCCACCTGCTGGACAGAATAATTATCTGTTACATGACTATGTGATGCTGCCATCTTCTGGACAAAATAATTATCTGTTACATGACTATGTGACCTGCTGGACAGCATAATTATCTGTTACATGACTATGTGATGCTGCCACCTGCTGGACATAATAATTATCTGTTACATGACTATGTGATGCCACCTGCTGGACAAAATAATTATCTATTACATGACTATGTGATGCCGCCACCTGTTGGTCAGAATAATTATCTGTTACATGACTATGTGATGCCGCCACCTGCTGGTCAGAATAATTATCACCCCACTAACAGTGGAGAGACGATTGTGGTACCCTGCTGCTGATGGTGGAGGCCCCTGCCCAATTGCATATGAGTTTCCATGAAAATGCATGTGATCGGTAACCAGCACACAGGCCCACATTTACTTAAAACACTGCAAACTTTACTATGTGCAGTTTGCCTGTGTAGTGTGCAGAGGGCACCAGATTGAGGATTTGTGGTGCCTGTTCTTCATTTTTTTGGTGGAGAGTGTGACACCTTTTTGTTGGACTTTACATGTTAAATGTGGCACTCAGTCCAACTCAGTACCAGAACACCCGTTTCAGTGCAGAATTTTGTGTTGGGTATAGTGCATTGTCTGCCACTTTGTGGACACTTTATGAATACATGTGCATGCAGTTTGCACATGCTAGAATGTGCAAATTCCGACAGGAAACTGGCGCAGGGGCTTTAGTATCTGGGCCACAGTGTTTTCCATTGTTTAAATGCAAGACACTGCCCAGATTTATTAAAGCCCCTGCGCCTGTTTTCTGTTAGAACTTATCCACAGGATAGGGCCTAATTTGCTGATCAGTGGGGGACTCATTGCTGGAGTTCGACATACCTCCGTTGAACCCCTCGTCGATCCGTGTTAGGGATTTTTATGCAGGGCCCCAACAGCTTGACTTTTGTAAGGTGAGTCCTAATTAACCCTTTGAGGGAGGATGAGATAGCTGCCGGCAGCGAGCTGACAGAGTTAATGAAAGACACAGTCGGTCTTCCGATGCACTCAAATCACACTGTTTATTTCAAACAGATACAGCTATATTTTAGCACATAGAGATCAGCATTTGGGGTGTTGATAAGGACTTAGATTCTATTGGCCATTATGTTTTTGTACCAGCACATTCTGGGAAAAATGACTAGGCTTGTTTACAGCCATGCTTATCTACACAATGGCTCCTAGAAGCTTCTTCATAACCAAAATAAATAACAAGAATACAGAGGCCCGAAGGACAGTAAGAAATGCCAAGGATATTGTGAAAAGGCAAACAACAGTTTAAATGAGAAAAATAGCTGAATTACGGTAAAACATTTAACTCTATAGCTTCTTAGAGGGAAGCATACCCCCCCCCCCAAGGTGGCCGCTGTATCTAAGATGGCGGACAGTAGTCAAGATGGCGTCCGAAACCAGTGCAACCTCCTTAACAATCCGTCAGAGCAACAGAGCAGATGGCCGCTCGTGACCGTTCTGCTCCATTAATCTCTATGGAGCTGATGGAGATTGCGATCATGGGAAAACCCCTTTAAGAAGTGTCCACGAGAAATATGCGCCGTGGCTGCACTATCCCCAAGGTGACAAATTTCTGAACTGAAATGGTGATCAGTTGGACCATGCGCCACATTGTGTTGCACAACTTATGCACCAAAAAAAAGTGAAGCAGTGCAGGAGGCGCCAGATTCATGAAAAAATTGTGTAACAATTAATCTATCTGACACACTGGGGCAGATTTATCAAGCAGTCTGAAAGTCAGAATATTTCCAATTGCCCATGGCAACCAATCACAGCTTCCCTTTAAAATATTCATGAGCACTGGTGAAATGAAAGCTGAGCTGTGATTGGTTGCCATGGGCAACTGGAAATATTCTGACTTTCAGACTACTTGATAAATCTGCCCCACTATGCACACGCCACAGGCAAACTGCACTGGTGCAGTTCGTCTTGTTTTTGAAAAATGTGGGCCAATGCTTAGTGATCGCATGCATTTGAAAACCATGTGCGATTTGGCATAGACAAGCCCCTGAATTGCGTCTGTAAACGCAATACTAATGATCATAATAAAAGAACAGGAATGACTATAGGACAGAGAACGATCTTAACTTAAAGGGGTATTCCCATCTGGCCATTTACATTTAATTAAATTAATTTGCCATATGTAAACATTTCTTCAATTGGATGTTAATAAAAAAAATGTTCCTTTACCTCTCCATGTGCACTTACCTCTCCATGCGCACTTACCTCTCCAGGCGCACTTACCTCTCCAGGCGCACTTACCTCTCCATGCGCACTTACCTCTCCATGTGCACTTACCTCTCCATACTCTTCCTGTATGTCGTTCCTGCTCCTTATTGTTTATCACAACGTTTACAGATGATGAGGATGAAACGTAATAAAGTCCTCGTGACATTTACTCCCTGGACCTTTATCTCTTCTGATTCCTTATTAAAGGGGTTTTCCCATTTGGAGATTTACATTTAATTGAATTCATTTGCCGTATGTAAACATTTCTTCAATTGGATGTTAATAAAAAAAATGTTCCTGTGTGAAGATAATTTCCTATAAATGTGGCCATGCTGTCCCTTATAAACCAGATGGCTTCCTTGGATACGACCACCCCACACCAGGATTCAGCGATCATTACCACAGGACGGCTGGGACATAGAGTAACTCCCGGATGTTTCATATAGAAAGAACTTTTTGTTTCTTTGTGCAATGTCTCCAACAGAGGTGGTCGTATCCAAGGAAGCTATCTCGTTTCTAAGGGACAACATGGCTACATTTCTGAGAAATTATCTGCACACAGTAACTTTTTTTTAATAACATCTAATTGAAGAAATGTTTATATACGGCAGATTAATGAGACTGAATGTGAGTGCCCAGACAAGAGGAGAAGACCCCTTTAATCTGTGGGATGCTGAGCGGACAGGAGACTGCAGACCATCGTATCCTGCAGATCATCGCATCCTGCAGACCATCACATCCTGCAGACCATTGCATCCTGCAGACCATCGCATCCTGCAGACCATCGCATCCTGCAGACCATCGCATCCTGCTGACCATCACATCCTGCAGACCATCGCATCCTGCAGACCATCGCATCCTGCAGACCTGTTTCTTTGTGCAATCTCTCCAGTAGAGGTGGCCGTATCCGAGGAAGCTATCTCGTTTCTAAGGGACAACATGACTATGTTTATGGGAAATTATCTTCACACAGGAACATTTTTTTAATAACATCCAATTGAAGAAATGTTTATATATGGCAGATTTTTTTTTAATAACATCCAATTGAAGAAATGTTTATATATGGCAGATTAATGAAACTGAATGTGAGTGCCCAGACGAGAATACCCCTTTAATTGTCTGGAGGTTACAACAGTCACCAACCAGTAGGAAGTGCACAGGCCTTTGTTTTGAATGACTTCAGTACATCTACAGCCACAGAGCATCACTGGTCTCTCACACTGGTCTGGTGGGATTTTGGTCCTCTCTTTTCAGTCTCTTTCACTGTTCTCTGTGACCAAGGATTTTTCAGAGATTATCTATTGGGTTTAGATCATGACTAAGGGAGGGCCATTCCATTGTTTCAATGTTTTCCGTTTTAAGAAACTGCTTTACCCATTTTGCTATGTGACAGGGGGCATTGTCCTGAATGAAAATTGATTGAGTGAAGAATGGAAGAAAGGAACCACGTGTTGTTGAAGGTTCTAATACAGGCCGCGGTCAACGTACGCTAGAGTCCGTTTTATAAAGCGACGCTAGCGCACAGGGGAGGTCCTCGGCCCTTAATGCACATGTCGTTTCCCAGAGAAAACGAGCGCTGATTTAAAATCGCAGGCGTTCCCTGGCAAAGTGCATGTGCGTTAGGGCCGATGACCCTTCACCTGTGCACCGGTGGGGCTAGCGTCCGCGTTTGACGAACGCTTACGATTAGAGGGTACGTGTGACCGCGGCCACACGTTACATTCACTCTGTCACATAGCTGTATTAGAGGTTCAGCTGCTAGCAGTAAAAAATTTCCCAAATCACGCACATTCATGTCCACCACTTTCATACTACACGTTTCTTTACAACACTCGTTTCCTGTCAGATCCAAAAAATGAAGTGCTTTGATCACTAAAATGAACTGTAAACCACTTCGTCTGTCCCACACCAACATGTTGCCTCCAGCAGAAGGTTGAGTCTAGCCCATTTGATTATTTCTACTAATGAGGTGTTTAGTAACTGCAGAGTGGGCTTTTCGTCCACATGCTCTTAAAGGGGACCTACCACCACGATTCTACCTATAAAGGTAGAACGGGTGGTAGGTGGATGAATGGGACGTAAGAATAGCCCTTTTTGGGCTAATCCTTACGTTCCGGCTATCCTTTTGTAAACTTTAATGAGTTTATATGCTAATTTTTTTAAGCGGCTACTGGGTCGTGGAGTAGCCGGACATGAGGCTACTAGTCGCGGCTACTCCAAACCCCAGTAGCCTCAATCCTCCGCCTACCAGGTAATCTGCGGCGCGCAGCCCTCGTGTGAATACCCTACGGGTGCACGGCCCTACGTTCTGCGCATTCTGCGCATGCGCAGAACGCTGGGTACTCGGGCGAGGGCGCGCAGCTACGAGGAACTGCACGCCAAAGATTACCTGGTAGGCGGAGGAACGGGGCTACTGCGACGTGGAGTAGCCGCGACTAGTAGCCTCATGTCCGGCTACTCCACGTCAGAGTAGCTGCTTTAAAAAATTTGCAAATAAACTCATTAAAGTTTACAAAAGGATAGCCGGGACGTAAGGATTAGCCCAAAAAGGGCTAACCTTACGTCCCATTCATCCATCTACCACCTGTTCTACCTTTATAGGTAGAATCGTGGTGATAGGTCCCCTTTAAACTTCGAGACACTGCATGACGAGACAGATCCTTACCCTGTTCAGTGCTAAACTGGCAAGCAATTCCAGCTGCAGTGTTAAGACGATTACCCATGGAGATTATACTTGTCCTTTCTAGCATTAGTCTTCAGGGACATTAATGAGTTTGTGATGATGTAACGATGTAATATTCTAGAAATTCACAGACTTGGAACAACTATCTTCCCCTGCTATTGCTGATAGAGTCACCCCTTTCCCCCCAGGTTGTCCAGATGGTCTTCATATAGACCACGTGCTGCTGGAGGGTTTCAGTCACTTTGGAATGGTACAACATTTTTGCAAAGTCAGTGAAAACTGAACAGTTATGGTGGATTCACACTGGCATGTATGTGGTATGTGTTTGCATTTTGTCTCTGTTTTGCTTCTATTTTTGATTGCGTCCGCAAAAAAACTGAAGATTTAACATTGGCTAGAAAACATAACGCCTGGTTTTCTAGCCTCATCGGTGAAAAAATTGTTTTGGAGGGTTCTGAAATTGCCTAGCGGCACATCGGCAATGCCAGATACACCTAGATGTAGCAGGTGGGCAGGGTTTTTGTCACACGCGGTGCACACGGGGCGTCAGCTATGTCCACCATGCCATCCAGGTAACGCCACTGCTGTAAACAGAGGCAGGCAGTGATGAAAGGCACCAGGCTGCACCACAGATATGTAAGTATAGCGCAGCTTTTATTTTTATACCTAACAGGACCCATATTTATATATATTTTTAAAAAATTCCAAGCATCGCATTCAGCAGAGCTGGAAACGCGTTAGCAGCTACACGCTCAAAATACTTTAACAAGCCACGCCCAGGCCTGTGGAAACCACACCCACTCAGAGGCGAGCCGCAGTTCTATCCCCGTCAGCAGCAATAAATCGGATAATCACATGACTCCCGTGTATGAATAGCTTCACTCACACATCTCGCATGACCTTTGAACCAGTATGATGACTACAGGACTTACGAGGAGCCATCTTTATGATGGGCACGGCTAGCACTGCCAGTGAGAGGCCCGCTCAGATACTTACAGTGAATGAAACACTGTGACGTGTCCAGCTGTGGCACTGCCGCGCATGCGCTCAGCTGCAGTCGCCGTCCAGGGCGGGTAGGCGTGGCTAGTAGTGAGTGCTGTTCGCCGGCTGCAGTTATCGCTCCGCTATGTGACTACCTCCTGTACCTGGCAGCCTCCTGTGCCCTGTGCTGCCCGACTGGGTCACGTGCCATCCTAGCTATCTGCCATTGCCTTAGTGGTGGAGTTCTGCACTCAGCATGCCTGCTCCTTTTCCCTGGAGGATAGCTACTGGCCTCCTGGTCAATCTGCTCTCCTCCATCTGTATCGTGTTCATCAATAAGTGGATATATGTTCACCATGGCTTCCCCAACATGAGCCTGACACTTGTGCACTTTGTGGTCACCTGGCTTGGACTGTATCTGTGCCAGAGGTGTGGGGTCTTCTGCCCCAAGAGCCTTTCTGCCTCCAAGGTGCTGCTTCTAGCCCTGAGCTTTTGTGGATTTGTTGTGTTCACCAATCTGTCTCTCCAGAACAATACCATAGGCACCTATCAGCTGGCCAAAGTTATGACTACTCCAGTCATCATCCTCATCCAGACTCTGTGCTATGGGAAGACTTTCTCCGCCAGGATCAAGCTCACTCTGGTAAGTGCAGCTCCCTAATAGACTAGGACCTAGATGCCTATACTAGACCAGCAATGTATGGATCTTCTGAATTATTCCATTCTCATATAATGTTCATCCAGTTACATGGAAAGTATATTTCCACCCAAATCTCTGCTCCCATTCCAATGAGTATAAAACCATAACTGGATGGCCCAGAGATGCGTAGATGCAGTACCCCATACTCTAAGGCAGTGATGGCGAACCTTTTAGAGGCCGAGTGCCCAAACTACAACAAAGACACCGCTTATTTAACGCAAAGTGCCAACACAGAAATTTAATTTGTGATTTATACTCCCTTTTTTGTCACATCTTTCATTGATACCAGCACCTGAGGCACCAATAAAGCAGGAGAGAGTCCCAGGTACAGCTGATACATTAAAATAGCTCTGTGCACAGCAAGTCCTGGGCTGTCTGGGACTGCAGGAAGATACGTGGAGTCATCTCTGGTGATGGCCTGAGTGCCCACAGAAAGGGCTCTGTGTGTCACCTCTGGCACCAGTGCCATAGGTTAGCCATCACTGCTCTAAGGAGTTGTGGATTTTTTGGGTATGAGTTAGCAACAGTTTTAATCACTAGATCAAGCACATACAGACATATCCATTCATGCTCTACAGGCAACAGTTGATGAAAAAGGCTGTAATGGAGCCTTCAGTAGATGCTGACCTGGCATCTCCATCCAAATATTCTTTTTATAAAGAATAATTGGAATATGCCACAGGATATCCAGCATGCATGATCCTTCTTCTCTCCATCATGTATGATCATGGTAGCGTTGGGGCAGCCTCAGAAACATGAAATGGACAAATCAATCAACATATGAGTACCTTAAATCAAGGCTTCTACAAAACCTGTTAATCTGGCCTGTTGGATATGTATTTATATGTAAATTGTAGTAAAGGATAACTTCTCAGAAATGTCACGTGGTAAGAAATGCAGGTTTGAGTATATATGGAAACCTTCTAATATATGTGCTATAGATGGGTATGGCTGCATGTCTGGATACATCTAATCTAACCAGTGTGCAGTGCAGGGTGCTCATTGTTTTCTCTGATTAAAACATTGATATGTTTCACAGTATCTCTTACAGATACTAACTAGTATTGTAAACAATGGTTTACTCTCATGGTTACAAGTGTAAATTAATTGGTAAACATTAGCAGATAGCGATGTGGCACCAGTTTACTTCATCTACACATTAGATGAAAGGGAATGTAGTTTAATATCAGCAGACTCAGATAGTATGTCTGCTGCAATAGGGGGCAGACCAAGGGGTATAAAAGACCCCTTTTATACCTTTTATATGCATTTACTCTGGTGCTTCATTTATTGCTTCCAAACTCAAATTGGACCCAGTAAGAAGGGTGGGCATAACTATTTCTTACAGTGTGACCATCAATAAGGTCATTTACACACAGGCAAATTTGTTCAGTGAACTTTCCTGAGTTCACACTCTCTTATGTGTAAATGTACTTGGACATTTCAATTAACAGAAAGTCTTGTGTGTGGACAGAAAATCAGTTTCTCCATTCATTACTATGTGACTCATTTGGCGGCTGGCATATATCTACCAGTACAATCCACATCTGTGATCCTGTTATTACAGCCACATACTAATTGTACTTAAGTGCCATCAGTATGATTATAGATGAAAACAAAGGTTTTTATATATAACAAATGCTATTTCAGTTGCTGTTAACAGATCTGTATTCATTTTAATAAGCAAATTCTGTTTATGCCCTTTAAAGGATGAAGAGTAACATGCCTATTTCTGATAAGATGTAGAAAATAACATATAGTGACTCCCAGGTTACTACCCCAACCTGTGTAACACCTATGCACAGAAAACACCAAAGCATGTAACACCTAATCTGGGGCATTGTAATGTCAATTTGAAGCAAATTGGCCATGAAAAATTGAAGAAAACATCAGTTTTTCACAACTGATGATTGTCACATTTGTGTGCAGGAAGCTTTAGACTGTGTACAGCAGACGAATAGCATAATGTAGAATTCTAAAAAAAAGTTATTCTATTTTTATGTTATAAAGATAAAAAATATTTACTAATCTACACGTGTTGGAATATGGAGGTTAGTGATATTAAAGACCTTTCCATTAGGGAATTCTAGCAATTAGCTGATTCTGGCAGCCTGCAACACTGGAATAACAACAGAGCCTGATGCCCAGCTATGTATGAGTTGGAGACTTGTGGAATCAGCTAATTGATGGAGGTCTGACATATTAAGGTGAAAAACAATAAACAATGTGACCCAGTGGGGCACATTTACTTACCCTGTCCTGTCGTGATCCCCGATCCGGACAGTCCGACGAAGATGAAGTCCGGCGTGATTCACCAACATTGTGTGCCCGAGATCCTGCATGTGTCGCTTCCCCGCTGAGGTCCGCCAGAGTTCACCTTCTTCTTCCCGGTGTATGTGAGTGCATGTCTTGCGACACAATTTGCGATGATAAAACCCGCGTGTTGTCCGACGGCCCGCCCCGATTTATGACGAGCGAAAGCTGGTGCTGATGTGCTAAAATCCGATCGCGTGCACCAAAAACCCCTGTTAAATGCGGCGCAACGACAAAAATGCGGTCCTCGGACCGTTAGTAAAAGGGACCCAGTAAGTCACGTTTTCTGCCAGTCTACTTATGTAGTGAAACCAAGGCGTACATTTGTCTGATATTTTACATTTCTTGCAGGTGCCTATTACATTAGGAGTGTTTCTTAACTCTTACTACGATGTGAAGTTTAACGTCTTGGGAATGGTGTTCGCTACCCTGGGTGTTCTTGTCACATCCCTCTACCAAGTGGTTTGTATTTCTTCTTAACGTATAAGAAATGGCAGGTACACATTGTGACACCTTTAACAGAAGACTGATACATATTCCATTAAATAGGCATACAGTAATCAGTACAGTAATAGTACTCCACAGTACCCAAATCTTTCCGGAATGTGCAATGCGTGCCACAAGCATACATTTATCACAGAAATCAGCAGTGCCACTTCTATCTTTATCCGCTATATGGGTTCTAACTAAAGCCGCTTTCACATAAGCGTTGAGTCAGTTTCCTCAGAGTTTTCTGTGTGAGAATTGACATTTTCCCTAATTTTTCTGTCGGTTTTGTTTATTGTGTCTGTGATAACTGCTTGTTTGATCAGGTTTTACCACTTGTAAAAAAAAACCAAAACTGATGACTGGTTTATGTTTTTGTAGCATTGGATCAGTGAAAAACACATTGCCCAGATTTGTATCGGGCATTTTTCACATGCGTCTCTTGTAAACACATCACAAACATGCACAGAACATGTGTAAGGACCCTCAAACAGAAAAGATGTTATTGCTTTTGCATCTAGACAAGGCTGCTCTCTAGTAGCTTGGAGTATTTTGTAGTCACGTAGTGGTTTGCCCTTTACTCCCGCATCTCCATAATGTTTGGTTTACTGTTTGATTTTTCATTATTTGTAGTGGGTTGGAGCCAAACAGCACGAGTTACAAGTGAACTCTATGCAGCTGCTGTATTACCAAGCGCCTTTGTCTTCTGGGATGCTACTCTCGGTCATACCCTTCTTTGAGCCTATAGTTGGTGATGGGGGGATATTTGGACCATGGTCATTTACAGCCTTGGTAAGTGTTATGTGATTGGATATGAATAGTCCAGACTTAGCTGTTTTGGACCAGTTACATAATTGTCCTCTTTTCTAGGTCATGGTCCTTCTGTCAGGAGTCATTGCGTTTACTGTAAACCTATCTATCTACTGGATCATTGGAAACACTTCACCTGTCACGTATCCTTTTCTACAAAACTTTTCTAGCAGTGAACTAGGAATTGCAACTTTTTTATGCCTTGTATGCCAGAAAACTGTATACCAAGGGCAATGTCATACCTGTTGGTGCAAAAATGATGACCTCTTTCAGAAAGAGAACCTGTGCACCAGCAGACACAGCCTAAAATGACAATTCACCGAGAATGGTATGCCTGAAAAAAGACCCTGTACCTTGAAGGAAATCTACCTTTTGAAAATGGTCATTCTGACCTAAACATAGCTTTACATAGGTGTAGGTAAGCTTATGCTGGAGGTTGTCTTGTTTAGGCCCAGAAATAAGCAGTTTCATCCAAAAATAGATTTTATGCAATAGGTAAAAGCCCCATTCGGCGCTTGGTCGCTAGCATAACTATTCATGCGCCTCGCGTGCTTGAGAGTTCTCCCACCTCCCTCCCTCCCAAGAGCTGGTGAAGTCACTGAGCATCTTCGTTTTGCACGACCGCACTGCAAAGTGGACAGCCGTGCGTAATGAAGATACAGTGCGCATGTGCCTGTGATCCCGAGAGCTCGGTGACATCATAGGTTCTCGGGAGGAAGGTGGGAGAACTCTCAAGCACGCGAGGCGACCGAGCACCCTGTGCCTGGGCATAGGAGCGCCGAATGGGGCATTTACCTATTGCATAAAATCTATTTTTGGACGAAACTGCTTATTTCTGGGCCTAAAGAAGACAACCTCCAGCATCAGCTTACCTACACCTATGTAAAGGTATGTTTAGGTCAGAATGACTATTTTCAAATTGTAGATTTCCTTTAATTACAGCTATTTTTCTGATATGCAAATTTGCTTTTCTGACTCTCCTGGGAGAGGAGAAGAGTCAGAAACCAGTGAACCAGCCCCCTTATTCTGACTGGCAGCTCTGTGTCTCTCTTAAAATCCCTGCCCTGCCTCCTTGTATTTGGGGACTGTCTGCTAATATTCAACAACAGACATATAAAGCCCTATGTATGGATGGGAAATATTGTGTCAATCTTTTTACACAGTACCATGTGTTACATTCATGACGTGTGACCAGTGACATCATCGCTTCGAAGAATAGCAAACGAGGGGGTCAGTCAGTTAATAGAGCTCTATAGGAACCTGTCACTGGCTGTGTATGTGCAAATGTAGTGACAGGTGCCCTTTAATTCTTTTTGGAAGAGGTAGTACATCTAAGCCATAATGCAGAAGCAGCATGTAAACAATTATTCACACGTTGCATTTCAAACTGAATGAAAGGACGGTATTTAATTTCAATATAGTTTTGGTAGTTTTTTAATTTAAAGGAAATCTACCATCAAAGTAAAGCATGATAATTGAGGGACACTTACTTATAGATCCAGGCACTGTGACTATGGTAATATTCTTAAATTGTGGTAATCTTCTTTGTTATCCATGGCCTTCTAAAATCAACTTTTTAAATTATTCTGAGTGAGAAACTCCTCTTTCTTCCTGTTGTGCTCTCGGCAGGAGAGGAAGTTCCAGTACATAGTGGGAGGCAGTTCTCCTGCACAGCATAACAGCCTGTGCACCAGAGCACAGAGGAGCTCTGGTAATGCCCTTAGCATAATTTTAAAAGTTGATTTTAGAAGAAAGGAGGCCTGGATAACAAAAAGATTACCACAGTGCCTGGATCTATGAGTAAGTGTCCCTGGTTTATCATGCTTGATTTTGATTGTAGATTTCCTTTAACAAGAGAAAGACATTTATTGGAACAGTTGATATAGTTCTTCTATATCCTACACCTTTTATCTCCAAAACCAAAAACTGTACAAAAAGTTGCTTGAAAACAGAATGAAGTTGTTTACAATGCAATTGTGATGCATTTTTAACAACTACTTTGCCACAGATTTTCTGTCTAAACAATCTGTGGAAAAATAGCTCATCCATTACACATTACCACAAGTAATTAAAGCATTGCATGGGGCACCTTTCAATATTTCTCAACATACCTTTCCTGTTTGGCTTCTACAGAAAATTACGTTTTTATTTTTTTATGCAAGTTGGAATGGCTGATAGTATACATTCTTTCTATGGTCCCTTTAGTACCAAGAAGATGATTTGCATTAAGATAAAACGAAATTTTCTTCAAAATGACAGATCACTTGTATACTGAGAGCATAAGTTTTGCGCTCCTGGCTCATTGCCTAGCAACTCTGGGCATGAGGTGGCACAGATCGCAGACATGCCAGCCATCTCCACTGTATCTGTGAGAGGAGGCAAAAGATGGCAGCGAGCCAGGTTAACTTTAATATAACTTGGCGTTTTAGCCACAAATTCCAAATGTTTTATATTCCAAATGGTAAACTATTTTTAATGATATATATCCCGTTGTGGATTTTGCATGAAAAGCTGTAATTAATAAACACAGCCTATAGATTTATGTCCTTTTTGAGTTTTACATTTTCTTCACTGCTGTTATGTTAATCCTTAATTATGTTTAGATACAACATGTTTGGACACTTCAAGTTCTGCATCACTCTTCTGGGAGGATATATCTTATTTCAGGACCCTCTTTCTCTAAATCAAGGACTTGGTATAGTCTGCACAATGCTTGGTATCCTGGCGTATACCCACTTCAAACTTAATGAACAAGAAGTTAGTAAAAGTAAATTGGTGCAGAGACCCTAATTCTATTCAGACAGTCATTCAACTCATTTATGGAAGTTTGAAACTCTTTGCCAAGGATTAAAGGAACTATAAACTTTAGACAATGGAGCATATATACCCGTTTAGCTGAATTGTATAATGAGTGTGCTAGAACATGCCTCTGGCACATAGGCACAATCTGGTAACTGCTCATTTTTCCATTGTTTTCCTATCAAACTGCTGGGACATTGATCCCTGGAATTGATTGGACCAATGGCCATTTACACAGAGCATTCAGGAGACTTTACAGTACACATTCTTCTGGTCACTGGGGGTCTATGTATTTAAACATCCAGTGACCATTTATCCTGTGTCCTGTGGATAATATATGGAAAAACCATTTAAATGTGTCAAAAAAGCACCGGAAATATTTGCACAAAATTCTTGCACAAAGTAAGCCAACTAATAGTGGTAATAAGTTAGACTACACTGTCTAAAGATGCATTAGAAATTCTGTTAAGTCTATTGTATTTTTGGATTGGTCCAGTTTTCCCTGCATCTTAGACTGGTTAGCAAGTCTGCCTAAATGTATGTGTTACAGTACACATATTGTCCATTGAACTCCTAAATCGTAAACCCAACATTTCTCGAACAGATTACAGATGTCAACAATGAAGGATTTTTTGTGAATTTTTAAGAAGGAAATATTATGTACATTGAAAACTCAATTTTTTAATTTTCTTTGCTGGATACAGTGGCTACAGTTCCTGTCTGCAAACACAAGGGATTCCTCGAAAGAAACTTTGAAACCTCTATGAGTGCAACTTCAAAGTTTGTATAAATGGATTCCCCAAATATTCAGTATTCATATTGAATAAATGTGAAGAGCTTTTCATAAAACTGTCTCAGAATATTTATTTTTTGTATTGTAAGACTGACATATTTACCTTTTAAGTATGCGGATCATATTTAAAGTGGAGTTTTTAACCACCTCTATAAAATTTGCCTCCTTCAGTAGGTGCTGCTCCATTGATTCTGGCATTGTTAGAATTTTCTCTCTGGCCTCTTCTTTTTGTATTATTTTTGGATCTGTACTTTCAGGTGGTGGTGCTAGGCCGTCTGGTCCATTGTGGGAGCACCTACCTGGCAGTAGAGAGTATAATCATATTGAGATTGCCTTGGAACTATGCTAAATATGCTCTCTACTGTGAGATGGTTTGTTTTGGGCTTAAATGTAGAGCCTGGCTCCACCTATCTGGTTTGGGAACTCTGTAGAGATAGAGAGAAAATTCCAACTGTGCTGGAATTGGCAAAGCAAGTTTTTTTTATGTGATGGGGTGGTATGGATATCGATGGGTATATTTAGGAAGGGCTGATATATGACCAGTAAATGTCATCCCCATTGATCAGCTGATTGAAGGTGCCATCATTGTGTTCCAGGGACAGCTGCATTCATAGTATCTATGGATACTACTGCAGCTCACTCCCTTTTCCCATGAATAGGAATAAATGGCAATGAGCTTCAGTAAATGTTACAATAACCCCTTAGTGACTTAGCCATTTTATGCCATTAACACAAATTATTAAAAAGAAATGCGTGGGGATGGCATGTCTCCAAAACTGCGCACTGAGTGCACACAATCTGCACCCATCAGTGCCTTTAAGTGGGCATAATTACCCACAAACATACCTGGGAACGGAGTGTGGGAGCCGCGGCTAGCGCGGACGAAGGGGGAAAGCCGTCAGGAACACCTGCTCCTCCGCATGAACACCCACCCATTAAATACCACAAAGGCTAGGCTGCTCGGCGGCCAACTGGAGCCGGAGAGGGGGATGGATGAGAACAGAGGCGCGCGGGACCACAGAGAGGGGTCTCACTCAAGTGAGCCAGGAAAACTGCAGTAGGTACCCCACTAAAGAGACACGGACAGGGGATTCATCTATCCCACACCTAGAAGTGGCCTGCATAACGTGCATTAACCCTTTCCGGACAGCCATTTACTATTTGAACTGCAATTACCTAACAGTGTCACCTCGTGCTGCGTAACAAGCCTCTTACCCAATCTAGTGAAATCTGACATACACCACTGTCCTGTACCAGGATTTAGAGACCGGAGAAAAAATGTCGCCACCGAAAACTAGTGCAGCAAATAGGCTAAGAGAATTTTCCATGTCTCAAGCAGCAGAATCCTCCAAGTCACCTCTCCCTCCACGCACAGCCACTAAAAGAGGGGCAAAGTCCCAGAATGCCTCCTCGGACTCGAAGGACATGGCAGAGGAGCTCACAAAGAAGTGACCGTACAAGTCCTGTCAGCTATTGACACTTGCAAGAGTTACTATTAGATCACTATTAGAGATGAGCGAGCACTAAAATGCTCGAGTGCTAGTTATTCGAGACAAACTTTTCCAGATGCTCGAGTGCTCGTCTCGAATAACGAGCCCCATTGAAGTCAATGGGAGACTCGAGCATTTTTCAAAGGGACCATTTTTCGGGAATAAAATGTGTTATTTAATTGAAAAAAAATGTCTTCTCATAAGTTAGCAGATGTATGCAAACATCTGCAATCTATTCTTCACTGTTCCGCACGTATATTATCTCCCAACAAGTTAGCAGATGTGAAGAACAGTGAAGAATTGAATAAAAACAGTGAACACAGGATCATTAAAGTGAAAAACACACTGAAGAATAGATTGCAGATGTTCGGCTCATCTGCTTACTTGTCGGGAGATACGCTGTCCCGGGATCCGCTCCTCTTCTTCCACTGAAGTCTCCCCGATCTCTCTGCCCTTCCCAATGTCTCCGTGCTGCCGCTGCCCCGGTGTCTCTGTGCTGCCCCTACCTCGATGTCTCCGCCCTGCTCACCGTGTTCTTCAATGTGTTCTTCACACATATATATTGTTCTTCACATACTATTTTGTTCACACTGTTTCGACAAGTAAGCAATGTGCCGAACATCTGTAATCTATTCTTCACTGTGTTTTTCACTTAAATGATCATGTGTTCACTGTTTTTATTCTATTTTTCATTGTTCTTCACTGTGTTTTTTTAATTAAATGCTCGATCTCGAGCAGGGGAAATACTCGTCCGAGCAACGAGCGGTTTCGAGTACCTTAATACTCGAACGAGCATCAAGCTCGGAGGATTATACTCGCTCATCTCTAATCACTATACAATATACTGGGGCACATTTACTAAGAGTATTGCAAACTGCACTAAAAGTGTGTTTGCCTGTGTGTAATGCAGGGTGGCCCACAAAGTGTCGTGTGCGCCAGAAATGTGTCTGTCACTTCTTACCTGTGCAAGCAGTTTGCACTGAAAAAGCAGGCAAAGTCTGACAGAAAACTGGCGTATGGACCTCTAAAGCAGAAGGTGGCCTTGTTTATAGCCTCCTTTCCTACTGCTGCTTCCATTTGCATGAGAAACTAGATAAACAACACACGAACGGTGATCAACAGGCCCCACCTGCCTCAAATATTCTGGATCCATTTCTGAAAGAAATGGGATGGATTGATTATTGGAGACATAGGGGCAAATTTACTAAGGGACCGCGATTCTGTAGGCTTTCCCGAATATTTCTTTTTTGTGCTGAATTGCCCCGGGTTTTTGGTGCATGCGATCAGATTGTGGCGCATTGGCCCCAGCTTGCATGCAACAGAAATCGGGGGCGTGCCGTTGGACAACCCGACTGATTCGGTCAAACCGCGGAATTTAACAACGAAATTGTGTCGCAAGATCAAGCACCTACATGCACCAGGAAGAAGAAGGTGAACTCAGGCGGACCTCAGCGGGAAAGCAAAACATGAAGGAAATTGGACGCACGACCTTAGTGAATCGCGGCAGACCTGAATCCTCATCGGACAATGCACAGTGGGGATCACGACAGGACCGGGTAAGTAAATCTGCCCCATAGTGGTCCAACAGCTCAAGTCTCTCCTGCTATAATGCAACTTTGGCCTGCCAAAGGAGGTCTACAGTAAATATAGAACCATGTGACACCCAAACTATTAGACATGATTAATATCTCCTTTAGGGAAGGAAGACTCCCAGAGTCCCTTTCAGAAGCCACTGTAGTGGTTCTATTAAAACCTGACAAGGATCCTTTAGACCAGTGGTGGCGAACCTATGGCATGGGTGCCATAGGTGGCACTCATACTGCTCTCAGTGGGCACTCAGGCTGTTGCCCGAGAACAGAGTTAACGAGACAGGCATTAAAGGCCTTCGTGATGAAAACCCATGGATCACAAGAACGGGGAGTCCAATGTATGCGCATGGTCCCGCATGCACGGACACCCCCATTCATCTCTGTGAAGCTGACAGACATTGATGAGCGCCATACTTGGTAATCTCTGTCAACTCCATAGAGTTGACCGGAGCAGCCCGGTCATGCACAACGGCTGCTCGGGCCATCTAAGTGGACGCCCGTTCTAGTGATCTGTGGGGGTATCCTGGTCTACCCAAGACTGCAGGAAGAGAGAGAAGTTGTGAACAGGGTCAGATTATCATTGGATCTCCTGCTTTGGGCCCCACAAAAATCCTCACTCAGGGGGCTCCCTAGAAAAGCTCCAAAATTTCCCCTTTTGCTTTCAGCAATATTGGGGTTCTCAGGACCTTAAGAAGAATGGAAAAAGTTACTGCTTGAATTGCCGCATTGACACTTTGCAATAAATAAGCAGGTTTTGGGTTGCGGTTTGAGCACCCGGACTATTAAAGGTTCGCCATCACTTCCTTAGACTGTGGCTTATACAGGCCAGTCACATTACTCCACACAGACTATAAACTGATAACCTTATCCTAGCAACTAGACTCAATAAAGTGATTCCGTCCATTATTCATCAGGACCAGTCTGGATTTATGCTCCACCACAGATTGTATCACGTGGGTCCAAGTACTGACACAAATTGAGCAACACTCAACTCATGGGAACTTGCATTTGACTTCATAGATGGAATGCCTAAGGCACTTTAACTTTGGGGACAACTTTAGGAAGTGGATCTTTATTCTTTATAAATCTCCTAGAAGTAGACTATTAATTCATGTCACACTTTCCTCAAAATTCCAATTGTATAGACGAACGCGTCAAGGCTGTCCCTTATCAACCCTACTATTCGGATTAGCAATGCAAGCCTTGGCCCTGAGAATTGTGTGTGTGTGTGGGGGGGCTGTATACAACGCCATCACGGTGGACAGCAGGGAGGATAGGGTAGGCCTATATGCGGACGATATGATCCTCTTTCTTTCCAAACCCACAGTCTCACTGTCCAGAGCCATAGACATAGACATTATCAATGACTTTGGCGCCTTTTCTGGCCTCCAGATAAACTGGGCTAAGTCAGTATACATGCTGTTGGGGAATCGGAGGTGGCAAAGCCCGGATACCATGGCTGGACTTGCCGTGGACAAATTCAAATACTTGGGCATAATAATCATCAAACTCCATCAGCAATAAATACAATATATCACAGAACCCATCTTAACATTTCTTAGCACAAAATATAATGCCTGGA
This sequence comes from Engystomops pustulosus, assembly GCA_019512145.1. Taxonomy (NCBI): domain Eukaryota; kingdom Metazoa; phylum Chordata; class Amphibia; order Anura; family Leptodactylidae; genus Engystomops; species Engystomops pustulosus. The sequence continues at coordinate 136,051,493 of CM033644.1, forward strand.
AGTCACTTCCCCTCTCCATAGCAGGGCCTATAAATCTAGTCAAAATGATAGCCCTACCAAAATGTTCTTATATTTTTCAACATGCAGAGGTGCCGGTAGTTAAGAGATTATGTTTAGAAGTCCACTTGAACACTACTAGATTCATTTGGGGAAACTCTAGATCTAAATTAAGCCTACAAACCCTGCAAAACCCCAAGGATCAAGCGAGTATGGCTTTGCCAGACTTCTATTATTATTATTATATAGATGGACAACCACAGTATCTATACTATTGGGTGACCCCAGGATCCATACCCTACTCAGAACACCACCTACAGGGACACTTTGGCCTTAAATCATTATGGTCATTATGATACCACCAGGCTACTATGTCCTCTACTTCCGATACATAGATCAGCAGTACAGGTTTGGCTACACATTTCTCCGATACTATAGCAGAGATGCACTTGGAGAAACTGGATGGGGTAGAGAGGTGGAAACGGGCAGGTGTGCACTCACTGGCAGAACTATACAATAAGGGGATACTGGCATCATTTGCAGATCTACAGACCAAACACGGATTAGAACATAGGTGGTTTTATAGATATCTCCAATTAAGACATACTCTGGAAGTCCAATTCCTCCCAGGATCGCCACCAATTTCTAAATATCCCTTAATAGGCATCTACAAAACTCGGGGCCCAAGAGGCTTTCAGCCATATATGCGCATCTTATTACAAAGCAAACAGAACATGCTCCGCCTTGTGCCGTAGCCAGATGGCAGCAGATAATACCAGCCATCTCAGAGGAAACAATACCTGATCTATTCACTTCACACACCAAAGTCTCACAATCCAAAATTAATAGGCTAACACAACTATACATTTTTCATCAAGCATATCTTGCCCCGATACATATGCACAGAATGGGTAGAGTACGTTCCACAGCGTGCCCTAGATGCGGCTCCCCGAAATCCGATTTTGTACACATGATCTGGACATGTGCCCCCCTAGCTCAACTATGGAAACGGGTTACAGGCTTTCTGATTAACCTTCTCACATTAACTGTTCCCTGTAAAACTGAAGTGTGTCTACTAGGTGTGCTATAAGAAGATCAGTGGCCCCATTTTCATTGCATTTTCTTACAGGAAACACTCTTAATGGTGAGGAAGTGTTTGCATTGTGATGGTATGATCCAGACACCCCTAATTTGCGGATATGAAAGACAATAATCAATCAGATGCTTCCATACAAAGCTGTTATCTTTAGACACAGGAACAAACCAGACAAATTTAATTGCATATGGGGTATTTAGTGTGGTGAGCCCTTGATAGGGCTTGACGTCAATCATGTGGACATTAGCAGGTACTAACGGCACTGTGAGGTGACTCACAAAGGCAAATATTTAAGGTGCTGAGATGCAGTAGAGCAACCAATGGAACAAGGGCCCCTACAGAAATGAAGATCTATAGAATACACAGCAGAACCAAGTTTACTAGGTTAAAAGTTTACGTTTACGTTTTTTGGAATGTTTTCTGATTTACTGATGTAACAATTGTACAATACTTTGAAACTCATTGACATTTGAGAAGTCGGCTATGGAAGTGACAAGTTATATCATTCTGAATGTATCTAACTCTGATTGTAAAAGATCACATGACAATATATCCATACCTTTGAAAAATGAATGTAATGTGTACAATGTATTTGTCAAAGAAGGGGGGACCAAAAAATTATAAATGTAAAGCGCTACACAGATGATAAACATCTACATACAAAGTCTTACGCAAAACCATGTAGCAGGTAGCAAAAATAATATAACCTTTATTAACAAAATACATATATACACAACAACTGATCAGACAAAACAATATAAAAACAATTAAAAAAGGGAAAACAGCCACACTGTGACCCTATTTCAAAACAGGAGAGACAGAGACACCTGATAATGGTTTTGTCTTCCTTTAGAGCCCTGTTCAGACCACTGTCCTATAGTCAAATACTGGCATATGTACACAAAAACATACCATATATACTCGAGTATATGGCGACCTGAGTATAAGCCAAGACCCGTAATTTTACCACCAAAGCCGAGGGTGGGAAATGTATTGGTCACAGTCTCCCAGTAGTATACAGCCAGCCAGCCCCCTGTAGTATACAGCCAGTCCCTTTTAATATACAGCCAGCCAGCCCCCAGTATTATACAGCCAGCCCCAAGTAGTATACAGCCAGCCAGCCCCAAGTAGTATACAGCCAGCCCCATGCCAAGCACGTACAAAAAAACCAAACTTACATACTCACCCTCTGGCACCCCGATGCTTGTCGCAGCTTCTGATCCGCGGCTCCTCGTTCTTCCTTCTGCTGTATAAGCCAGCAGAGACGCGTCCACGTGATCTGCCAGCCAACACACACTATGACGTCATTAGCGGCATCATAGTGTGCAGCAGCCGGCAGATCGCATGGAAGTGTCTCTGCCGGCTAATACAGCTGAAGGAAAAAGAAGAGGAGCCGAGACAAGCATCGGGGCATCGGAGGGTGAGTATTTAATTTTTTTTTTAATTGACTCGTGTATAAGCCGAGTTGAAGTTTTTCAGCCCATTTTTTGCTGAAAAAAACAGAGGTTTTTAAAATATGGGGATCATTGTGGGATCGCTGCTTGCCCGGCTTGCTAGGGCTGACTAGGTCCCTCTGGTTGTGGTGTTTCCCCTCTTGGCGCTGGTGTGTCACTGCGCTGGGACATGGTCACAACTACACCATTCCCTCACTGCCCGCGTAAGAGGAATCTCTGGCCAAAGATTCTATACATCTTGCTGAATTCGTCTCCATACCATGCTCCTTTTTAAAAAAGCTGCACAGCAGAGTGACATTGTTTGCCTGGGGGGCAGGGGGCCAGAATGGCCAAACACTTGTTGTTTCGTCCCTGGGAGGAGGGAGGGGTTGGGCTTCCCGACTTTAAGTTATATTATTGAGCTATCCAGTTATTCCACTTCCCTGGGATGAGCCACTTAAAAAAAAGCTACGCACCGTGGCCTTGCCTGATAGTACCTGTTCCTCCCTCTTCACCTCTTGTAAGCACCTTCTGTTTTGGGGGATGGGAGAATTAGAGGAGTGTCCCATTACTCCGCCAACTGTCATTACTGTGGGCAAGAGTGTGCTATTACTACTATAACTTCACTCCCCTGCAGAACAACCCTGCCCTTCCTAAACTCTCTTTGCTGCCCAGTGGAGGGCCAGAGGGGTAATGTACATAGGTGACATGTGACGACGGTGTTTTGCTCATTTCAACAGCTGAAGGACTCCTACGATCTGCCCAACTCTTTTCATCTGTTATATCTCTAACCCCACCATGCTGTAAATGTGCAGTTTCCGGGTGACCACCTAGTGGAGCTCCCTTTCCCTATCCCCTCCCTACTTTTGGAAGTCCCCAGTAGGGCTCATTTCACATTTTTACTGTGAGCTGTTGTCTTCCTGAATAGCACGGGATAAGCCTCCGTTGAGAGCCCTCTGAGAGAGCAACCTGTTCTCACTGATGGACTATCCCCTATCTACCCCTATCTACCCCTTAATTAGTCTCCCCTTAGGTGACAGGATGTGGCAAATTTATATTCTGCATCGTGCCTACTTAACCATGGCCCGAGTTAGTAAGTTCCACCAAGGTTCTCGAAAGTCATCCTACTCCCCAACTCTCAAAGTTTGGTTTAAGCCTGTTAACTCCACTCTTCCACTTAAGAAATGGGTACTTATCCACAGGAAAGAGAGAAAATTCTCAAAACACATGGGCCCTTGGGGTGCAAGAGATTTTCTTTTTTTTATGTTGAGGATTTTGTTCTTTCTTAGAGGTTATTTTCTTTTTTCCCCCCTCTTTTATGGATGTCCTATTATATATTTTATGGACACACAGTCTCTGTATTCTATCACTACATCCTTCAATACATACTTAGGACTTTTAATGTTCCCGCTATTGAGGATACATATCTACAGTGGGACTGGTCATTGTTTATGTTTGCAATGTAACTTTCTGAAATGGATCCTGTGTGACCATAATCTATGTGCTTTATCTTATGCAGAGATTGTTATTGTTGATTTAAAAAAAAAAAAAAGCATGCAAACATACATTTTTACATAAAACTCACATCAAAGCAGAGGTTTACGCACAAATATGAATATAAAAACAGTTACACAGAAAACAAGCCCTCCTATAGCTCTGTAAATGGAAAAATAAAAGTTATGGATTTTTAAGAAGGGGAAGTGAAACAAAATAAAATGACCTGATCCTTAAAGAGTGAATGAGTTTTGAAATCTATTATATAAAGCGGAGTGTATGTATATGTATGTCCGATAAAGGAATCTGCGCCGTCGCATTTACAATCACCACATTTTGCACAGCCGCTCCATCATAGACTAGGTTTTAGGCAGCTGCACAGCAGAATACAGAAATAAAGGCATTAATTAAAACAAGCAATTGTATATCTTCAGAAAAAAGTCACCCACCTAGTCATATGTCTACCGGTATATATAATATATAGAGCTGAGTGTATGTCTATGTGCATGTGTGTGTCCGCTAAAGGAATCTGTACCATTGCATTTACATTAACCAAATTTTGCACACTCGCTCCATGTGACTCAGGGGATGTCATAAACTAGGTTTCAAGTCAAAATATCCCCCCACACACATTCCAAAATGCACAATATACAGGAGCCATTGGGGGTCATTTACTAAGGGCCCGATTCGCGGTTTCCCGACGTGTTACCCGAATATTTCCGATTTGCGCCGATTGTACCTGAATTGCCCCGGGATTTTGGCGCACGCGATCGGATTGTGGCGCATCGGCGCTGGCATGAACGCGACGGGGCGTGGCCGAACGAAAACCCGACAGATTCGGAAAAACCGCCGCATTTAATAAGTGGGGCACATTTACTTACCTGTTCCATGGAGTTCCCCGAAAGTGCATTGTCCGACGATAATGCACTCTGCCGCGATTCACTAAGATCATGCCCCCGATATCCTACACATGTGACACAGACTTAATGCCCTGCGCCGAAGCAGCTTCGGCTATAAAGTTTAAAAAGTGTTTTAAACCGCGATACAGCGGTTTAAAACACTATCAAAAATAAGCTCCGGCACCAGCTCACCCTGAGCTGGTGCTCGGTATTTCCTTCTCACACCTGCCACTTCAAGTGGTAGGTTTCCTTTAAGGCATATAGACACTACAGGTTCCAAGTTCAAATCCCACTCAGGTTAAAAAAAAATTATTATTGAGAAGATGATTTTTATTAATATAATATGGTAAAATTTTGGGGCATGACCAGGGAGTGATTGGGGGTGTGTGATAGGGACACCCCTATAACACTGCCGGCTACAGACACCCCTATAACATTGACGGCTACAGACACTCCTATAACACTGCCAGCTACAGACACCGCTACAACATTGACGGCTACAGACACCCCAATAACACTGCCATCTACAGACACCCCAATAACACTGCCATCTACAGACACCCCATAACACTGCCATCTACAGACACCCCTATAACACTGCCGGCTACAGACACCCCTATAACACTTCCATCTACAGAAACTCCTTTAACACTGCCGGCTACAGAGACCCCCATATCACTGCCATCTACGGACACCCCTATAACACTGCTGGCTACAGACAAACATCACCTAACCTCCAGCCAATTGGTTTTGTTATCCAGCCCAAAACAATATGGTGTGACCCCTCACACTTCCTTCCTGTGGCCCCCAACAATTAATAATACAGTAGCTGCCCCACATATGTCATTCACTTCTTAACTGCAGCCAATCACTGGCCTCAGAGGTAATGTGTGACTGCTGAGGCCAGTGATTAGCCGCAGAGGGGGATTAGGATGGATAAGTATAAGTGGCATGACGTTTCTATCCTTTACTACTGAAGTTTCCGAAATTCCCTGCAAACCCCTTTAAAATGATCCTTACACTGAATTCAAGACTTAAAGTTGTCATTGCCAGTTGGCGTGTGATATCACCGAGTCCAATTCTGCAGTGTCCAGGGGCTTAACTACAGCGGTAGTAGCCATAGCAGCCGCTATGGGGCCCACAGTGTCAGGGGTCCCCGTCATCCGACCTGACACTAAAGAATGAAGAATGTGCACCATTATATACATATTATGCTGCACATTGTGGTATATATATTGTTTATGTGTGTATCTGTGATGTGTATATAGTGTATGGTGTGTATAAATACAGTACGTTATGTGTGTATGCAAGCTGTATGTCTGTATATAGCACTGTATGTGTGTATATGTGATGTGTATATGCTCTATATGTGTGTAACAGTGTATAAATATGTATGTATGATTGATGAACTGTATGTTTATGTATATAGTAATGTAATATATGTATATTTTTTAAGCCAGCAGGGGGTCCCCTTCAGAAGTCTGCTTTTGGGCTCGGCCTCTCCTAGTTACGCCACTGGCAGCGTCATTATAGCGATGTCTCAGATGCCCAACATCACAAATTCCTGAGCTTCTAGCAATTCTTCTGAGCTTCTAACAGCCGTATTTACTAGAGTTCTGCAGTTATTATACTGTATCCTAGGGCTGGTGGGTCAGGACTATAGGTTGTCTTGTAGAAGGCTACATATTGCAGAGACTGGTCCTTTAACCCTCATGAATACAACGGACTGTATTTTCTGAGTGCTTCTATTATTTTATTGTCATGCGGATGGTGTTGTTGTCACACAATTTGTTTCCCCTATGGGGAAAATAAAGTATTCTATTCTATTAGTTAAATGATGCAATATTTTTCTACTAAATCAGTATTCCAACATGTGTACATGAAAGATAACTACATTTCCAACCAACATATGACTTATATTTGCATGTTGCGCTCTATGACTTAATCTCAGAACTGGTGGCTGGAGACTGGCTGCTAAAATGTCTCCCATACACTGCACACAGAAAGTGGAGGATTATCTGCTCTATAACTTTTCCTCACTCAGAAGCATGAGCTGGATGGTGTAGGATGTTATAATGAACTACTAACCTGTACTGATATAAAGAAAGCACTTAGGGTTACATAGAAACTGACTATTTAGCTCCATCCTTTGCCTGTGTCTCTCTCCTCTAATAATAATAATAAAAATAATAATTCCTTTATATAGCATACACAGATTACGCAGCGCTGCACAGAGCTTGTCAAATTGGTCCCTGTCCCCAATGGGGCTCACAGTCTAATCAACCTACCAGTATGTTATGGAGTGTGGGAGGAAACCGGAGGACCCGGAAGTTATCATCTAATATGACACCCTAGGCTTGAAAGTGGTTCCTCTGCACTTAAAATGAGCAACACAATAACATATCAAGGCATATGGACTCAACAAATTCAATGAACTCAACAAAGTGAACTCAGAGTTGTGTTAACAAAATATGTGGCATAGAGTTGAGGGCCAACTTAGTCTGTGGCCCCAATGTGAGGTCAATCAGTCCACAAACTCAAACATTGGATTTAACAGTGTTGATAAACACAAGGTAGAGTTCAACCAGGCCCATGGACGAAACGTAGTGTACTAAACCTAATTCATGGACTCAAGGTGAGGCATGGAGAGTTGTGGGTCAACAAAGTCTGTGGCCCCAATGTGGGATCAACAGGTTAACAAACTCAAATCGTGCACTCAACACAATTTGGGGGTCAACAAGGCCAATGAACTCAACAAAGTGTACTCAACATAATTCATGAACTTAAGTTGGGGTCACTAAAGTGTATGGACCCAAGGTGGGTTCTACTAAGTCTAAGAACTCAACTAAACAAAATTCATGGACCAAAGGTGGGATCAAGGAGGTTTATGAACTGAAAGCGGGGAAGACACAACATCATCAGAGCCCATGGACTAAACATGGTGGAATGAACTGTAACAACAACTGTAAATGAGTGTAACAACAGAGTTCTTGGATTCCACAAAGTGGACCTATCAAAATGAATTCAAAGAAGTCCATTGAATTTAATGGATCCTTTCAGATTCAACTAGGACATGGAACTGAAGTCTCCCATTTGTCACTTTTGTTATATGACCCCATTATCCCTCTGGCCAATGGAATTTGGATTCCAGGAATCTGGAAAGTAATAGGAACGGATCCATATT
>CM033644.1:136059657-136091902 GCA_019512145.1 Engystomops pustulosus
GAATTCAAAGAAGTCCATTGAATTTAATGGATCCTTTCAGATTCAACTAGGACATGGAACTGAAGTCTCCCATTTGTCACTTTTGTTATATGACCCCATTATCCCTCTGACCTCATCCAGTATGGTCCAGTTTTTTAGACACACGTGTTTAACCAATAAGCTATTATGGGCTGACGGCCAATGGAATTTGGATTCCAGGAATCTGGAAAGTAATAGGAACGGATCCATATTAGATGAACAGAAATGTACCTGATAATACATCACCTATAGGGGCCACCAGGGTCATAACTACATGGGTAGCAGCCATAGAAGCCGCTATGAGGCCTGTAGTATCAGGCTTATACTTGAAAGAATAGGTTTTCCCAGTTATTTGTGTTAAAATTAGGCACCTCGGCTTATACTGGGGTCAACTTATACTACAGTATATACAGTACATTTAACACTTTCCTTTGTGCATCCTCCAAAACCAACATAGGATAACCCCATTCCCTAAACCTTGCTGACAAACCTTTGCTTGAGCACAGTAAGTGGTGTTATAATTATTAAGCCCCAAAATGGTAAAAATTGGCTAAGTTGATTTCCCTTTTTTAGTATGTTCAAACTCCGGTAATGAAGTCATGTGTTGGATGCAATAGATTTTCTAAAGCATTAAATCTTAATTTTCATTTGTTTCCACTGTTAACAACACATCAAGGAATTCCAAAACAGAACCTCCAAATTATGCTGTAAAAAACATATTACTGTATATCCTTGAATATAGGTCGACCCGAGTATAAACCAAGGCACCTAATTTTACCACCAAAACTGGGAAAACCTATTGACTCGAGTATAAGCCGAGGGTGGGAAATGCATTTGTCACAGCCCCCCCCCCCCAGTATGTAGCCTGCCAGCCCCCTGTAGTATACAGCTTGCCAGCCCCCTGTAGTATATGTGGCCCTGTACAACCCTCTCTATATAGCCTCCTGCCCCCTGTAGTATATAGCCAGCCAGCCCCGTAATATATGCCTGCCACCCCCTGTACTATATAGCTCGGCCACCCCTGTAGTATATAGCCTGCCAGCCCACTGTTGAATATAACCTGCCAGCCCCCTGTAGTATATAACCTGCCCCCTGTAGTGTATAGCCCGCCAGCCCCTGTAGTGTATAGGCCTCCTTCTTTATTTCTAATTGTGCCCCTGCAGGTCCCACACAGCTCCTCAGTGCAGGACATACTTGCACACGGACTGTCGTGACTGCAGCGGTGCATGATGATAGAAAAGGAGCCGCCTGGGGCTCAGAATGGTGAGTACTCAGTTTATTTTTTTATATACCCGAGTATAAGCGGAGTGGGAATTTTCACCGCAAATGTCTAACTGGTACTCGATACATATAGATGACAAAAACATTCGTATCACAACTATAGAGAAATGACATGAAAAACAGTCCTCATCCAAAGCAGCAACAAAGAGGTTGGTAAAAGCACCTGCTACTGGAGCGTCCATTTATCTGACTACATTTGTCATTGAAGGTAAGGCAGTGGGGAGATTATCAGAAGTGTCAGTTGTGGAGAGGAACTGGAGTTTGGTCTCCAGACCTTCTGTAGGTGCCTGGCAAAGAGCGTAAAAAACAGGGGCTATGGTTGGGGCACTAAACGGCCTTGCACAGTAGTAGTGTCTACACCAGAGAGGCAAAAAACTTAACTGATTTTACTCACACTAGTACATAAGGCAAGGACATTATTGAGGATAAAATAATAAACAAACAAAAACAGATAAATATACAATGATACCTATGTCATAATACTACCATATAGGAATAGATGCAAGATTTATACCGTATTTTCCGGACTATAAGGCCACATAAAAACGGTCTTGGAATCCAGTGCTTATAGTGGTGGCTATTAGGAGATCGCATACACTCTTTAGTCGCGCATAACGCGACACCAAAGAGGTCCTTAAGGGTGGCTGGTCATGGAGGGAGGGCACGGACCTACTTACATAGGTCCCGTACGGAGACAGCAATCTCCACGGGAACTCAGACCGTCGCGGGTAAAAACGAATTGGTTCGCGCTATGGCGCCTGTTGTCCGTGCCGCATGTCTGGCAGTTCCCGCTGGACGATCTGCTGTCTCCGGTCGTAGCGGGGACTATTGTAATAGGGTCCGCTGCCTCCTCCACTAACCGCCCCCTTCCCCCAGTAGACCGCTCACCTCTTGCCGGTCGGTCCCGCTCCGTTTTCCGCCACGCCCCCGGACTCACGCCACGCCCCCGGACCCCTGCGCCTTATAGTCCGTGCGCCTTATATATGGAATTAATATATAGGCGCTGACTACTAATGCCCTATAGTCCGTGCGCCCTATAGCCGCGAAACGTAAGTCCAAAATTGTTTTGGGAATACTCCTTCTTCTCAACTATAACAGGACAAATAGCCCAGTTATTGGATTGACAAGGGAGTGGGTTAAAAAACAGCAACCCCTAACCGATTAGGTGGAGAAACAATTAATACGATCAGGATAATGATATGATATAAATAATGAGAGCTAGCATGACCTTACATGGATAGTGTTTGATGTGAAGGCTCGTGTGTGGATAACGCCCGCAGCTATGCACTGGTGCGACATGACTTCCGGGGAAGCTCATAACGGGGTGTTGTGCACATGCACATCGGCACCCTCAATGAAGGGAGCGAAGAGAGTATGCATGCGCACAGAGACTAAACCAAACAAGCAACGGCACCTATAGTAACAAGCCCTTAGGAAGATGGTGGCAATAACATGGGGATTATGAGCAACAACTTAAACATGACTGAAGCTGTATGCTTGAAGCAATCGATTAGATATGATGTTTAATGTTTATTGCTTCAAGCATTTAGCTTCAGAAGTTTGTGTGGGAATGTTATATCTATAGAAGCTGGGTAAGAGGACGGTTTTTGTGTAAGTTCTTGTCCTATTTCTGATGTCTGCAGCTGGTGCCGATGAATAGTACATCTCAGGTTTTAATTGTTGTGAAGAAGGTGGTTTATAATGGTGATGAGTGGCATGCCCCATTCCTCCCCCCTTTTTTGGGATAAAGAATGTTTGCAGCTATCAGATACTGTTTTTGAGGAAAAGTGTTTGTTATTTTTTATTCTCTCTATGTACCTGTATGCAGTGTATATAATTATGTCCATCACGATAATGTCTTGTCTACCTATGTCCTGATTCACCTAACCAAGATTACTCCAAGAGGTAGTGACCCGGTGATACCTGCAATCCTGCATTCAACAAATGAAATGAGGGCAGCCGTATTTCAAGTATAAATGTGTACAAAAATGGATATCAGATTCAACAGAAATACAGGGAAAATTTTGTTTTTATTTCATAATTTATTTCATTTATTTACATTTGTAATTTTAAAGCCAGTACCTCAAGGCACTCAACGCCTACAACATAGTCGATTATAAGTTATATATTAATTTATAGGATAACCACATATCCCAAACCAGCATGTTATAGAGATACCATCACTCAAATCTGGCCCTGTCCATACAAAAACTTGTGGGTTCAAATTTCATCTAAGCCAATCAGTCTGGTGGTTTCATTTCATTTTCTTTCTTCATATATACAATTACAAAATGACCATTTTAGTCAAATATGTTGTAAATACAGTTCGCCCCTGAGGTGGTATTTCACGCGTCCACTACAAACGTAGTTCTGGTGAAATCGCAACCACTAGAGTAGGGACTCCAGCACCACAGGGGGCCCCTTCTAATGATTCAATTTCCTCCCGCCGCAATGCCATAACATTTGAGGGGCCACTCAAAGAAGGGGACAGTCCGAGCCGGAGCTGCAGACGGTTGTCTTCATCCTGTACTACTATTAATTTTGGTCTAGTCCACTACACAAAGTAAAAATGTATATTTTAGCAAAATTTCTTAATCTGGGAGCACATCTAATTCAATAACTTTTCAGTTCAATATTGTTTGTAAATACAGTTCGGCCCCTAAGGTGCTATTTCACCATGTCCACTCCACCGTTAGGTCCGTGGTCAACTTCCGCTAGCGTTATGTTTCATAATGAGACGTTAGCACACAAGGTTGACTCGAGTATAAGCCGAGGGTGGGAAATGCATTTGTCACAGCCCCCCCCCCAGTATGTAGCCTGCCAGCCCCCTGTAGTATACAGCTTGCCAGCCCCCTGTAGTATATGGCTTGACAGCCCCCTGTAGTATATGGCCTGACAGCCCTCTCTAGTATATAGCCTGCCTGCCCCCTGTAGTATATAGCCAGCCAGCCCCCTGTAGTATATAGCCTGCCAGCCCCCTGTACTATATAGCCAGCCAGCCCCCTGTAGTATATAGCCTGCCAGCCCCCTGTACTATATAGCCTGCCACCCCCTGTAGTATATAGCCTGCCAGCCCACTGTTGAATATAACCTGCCAGCCCCCTGTAGTATATAACCTGCCCCCTGTAGTGTATAGCCTGCCAGCCCCTGTAGTGTATAGCCAGCCAGCCCCTGTAGTGTATAGCCTTTCTTCAATTGTGCCGCCTGCAGGTCCACGACAGCTCAGTGCAGTGACATAACAGTGCACACGGAGCTGTCGTGGACCTGCAGCCGGTGCATGATGATAGAAAAGGAGCCGCCCGGGGCGTCAGAATGGTGAGTACTCAGTTTATTTTTTTTATATACCCGAGTATAAGCGGAGTGGGAAATTTTCACCGCAAATCCATGTATCTAAAATATGTCCGTATACACTTAAGAAATTAGACAATGAAAAAACAAGTTCCTCATCCAAAGCAGCCAACAAAGAGGTTGGTAAAAGCACCTGCTACTGGAGCGTCCATTTATCTGGACATACCATTTGTCATTGAAGGTGAAGGGAGTGGGGGAGATTTATCAGAAGTGTCAGGTTGTGGAGAGGAACTGAGAGTTTGGTCTCCAGACCTTCTGTAGGTGCTGGCAAAGAGCGTAAAAAACAGGGGGCTATAGGTTGGGGCACTAAACGGCCTTGCACAGTAGAGTGTCTACACCAGAGAGGCAAAAAACTTAACTGATTTTACTCACACTAGTACATAAGGCCATGGACATTTATTGAGGATAAAATAATAAACAAACAAAAACAGATAAATGAATATACAATGATACTATTTCATAATGCTACCATGTATGGAAATAGATGCAAGATTATATACCGTATTTTCCGGACTATAAGGCGCACATAAAAACCTAGGATTTCCTTGGAAATCCAAAGTGTGCCTTATAGTCTGGTGCGCCCTATGTATGGAGGAGGGTAGCGGACCCTACTTACATAGGTCCCCGCTACCGGAGACAGCAGATCTCCAGCGGGAACTGCAGACCGTCGCGGCAGAAGTTGGTTCGCGCTATGGCGCCTGTTGTCCGTGCCGCATCGGTCTGCAGTTCCCGCTGGAGATCTGCTGTCTCCGGTAGCGGGGACCTATGTAAGTAGGGTCCGCTGCCCTCCTCCACCTGAACCGCCCCCCTTCCCCAGAGACCGCTCACCTCTTGCCGGGTCGGTCTCCGCTCCGTTTTCCGCCACGCCCCCGGACCTCCGCCACGCCCCCGGTACCTGCGCCTTATAGTCCGGTGCGCCTTATATATGGAATTATTCCATATATAAGGCGCTGACTACTAATGCGCCTTATAGTCCGGTGCCCCTACTAGCCCGGAAAATACGGTAAGTCCAAAAGTGTTTTGGGAATACTCCCTTCTTCTAACTATAACATGGACAAATAGCCCAGCTTATTGGATTGACAAGGGAGTGGTTAAAAAACAGCCTAACCGATTAGGTGGAGAAACAATTAATACGAATCCAAGGATAATGATATGATATAAATAATAGAGAGCTAGCATGACCTTACATGGATAGTGTTGATGTGAAGGCTCGTGTGTGGATAACGCCAGCAGCTAGGCACTGGGGCGACAGACTTGCGGGGAAGATCAGAACGGGGTGTTGTGCACATGCACATCGGCACCCTATAGCCTGCCTGCCCCCTGTAGTATATAGCCAGCCAGCCCCCTGTACTATATAGCCTGCCAGCCCCCTGTACTATATAGCCTGCCACCCCCTGTAGTATATAGCCTGCCAGCCCACTGTTGAATATAACCTGCCAGCCCCCTGTAGTATATAACCTGCCCCCTGTAGTGTATAGCCTGCCAGCCCCTGTAGTGTATAGCCAGCCAGCCCCCTGTAGTGTATAGCCTTTCTTCAATTGTGCCGCCTGCAGGTCCACAACAGCTCAGTGCAGTGACATAACAGTAAACACGGAGCTGTCGTGGACCTGCAGCCGGTGCATGATGATAGAAAAGGAGCCGCCCGGGGCGTCAGAATGGTGAGTACTCAGTTTATTTTTTTTATATACCCGAGTATAAGCGGAGTGGGAAATTTTCACCGCAAAATTTGTGCTGAAAAGCTCGGCTTATACTCGAGTATATACAGTATATTGATTGGTTACATTTAAGAACATTACAAAATTTAAAAAATACTTCCCCTTCCCCAGAGACCGCTCACCTCTTGCCGGGTCGGTCTCCGCTCCGTTTTCCGCCACGGCCCCGGACCTCCGCCACGCCCCCGGTACCTGCGCCTTATAGTCCGGTGCGCCTTATATATGGAATTATTCCATATATAAGGCGCTGACTACTAATGCGCCTTATAGTCCGGTGCCCCTAATAGCCCGGAAAATACGGTAAGTCCAAAAGTGTTTTGGGAATACTCCCTTCTTCTAACTATAACATGGACAAATAGCCCAGCTTATTGGATTGACAAGGGAGTGGTTAAAAAACAGCCTAACCGATTAGGTGGAGAAACAATTAATACGAATCCAAGGATAATGATATGATATAAATAATAGAGAGCTAGCATGACCTTACATGGATAGTGTTGATGTGAAGGCTCGTGTGTGGATAACGCCAGCAGCTAGGCACTGGGGCGACAGACTCGGGAAATGTGGCGCACGCGCCAAAGGTGGCTGGAAGACGAGTGCGCGGGGAAGATCAGAACGGGGTGTTGTGCACATGCACATCGGCACCCTCAATAAGGGAGCCGAAGAGAGTATGCATGCGCACATAGACTAAACAATGCAACGGCACACTAGAGTACAAAGCACCTGAGGAATGATGGTGGCATCAACAGTGGGGATTATGAGCAACAACATTAAACATGACTGAAGCTGTATGCTTGTAGCAATAGATGTAGATAATGATGTTTAATGTTTATTGCTAGAAGCATTTAGCTTCAGGAAGTTGTGTGGAGATGTTATGAGCTAATAGAAGCTGGGTAAGAGGACGGTTTTTGTGTAGTTATTGTCCTATGTCTGGCCAGCTGGATGCCGATGAATATGTACATCAGAGTTTTAATTGTTGTGGAAGAAAGGTGGTTTAGTAATGGTGATGATTGGAATGTCCCATTCCTCCCACTTTTTATGGGAATAAAGAATGTTTGCAGCTATCAGATACTGTTTTGAGGAAAAGTGTTTGTTAATTTTGTATTCACTCTATGTACCTTATGGATTGGGTATATTAATTATGTCCATCACTGATAATGTCTTGTGTACTATGTCCTGATTCACCTAACCAAGATTACTCCAAGAGGTAGTAACCCGGTAGAGACCTGCAAATCCTGCATTCAACAAATGAAATGAGTGCAGCAGTATTTCAAGTATAAAATGTGTACAAAAATGATATCAGATTCAAAAGAAATACAGGGAAAATTTAGTTTTATTTCATAATTTATATTCATTTATTTAACAATTTTGAAATTTTAAAAGCCAGTAACCATCAAGGACCAACGCCTACAAACATAGGTCGATTATAAGTTATATAATTAATTTATAGGATAACAACATATCCCACAGCATTGTATAGAGATTACCATCACTCAAATCTGGCCCTGTCCATACTAAGACTTGTGGTTCAAATTTCATCTAAGCCAATCAGTCTGGTGGTTTCATTCTTTTCTTCATATATACAATTAACAAAATGACCATTTTAGTCAGATATTGTTGTAAATACAGTTTGCCCCTGAGGTGGTATTTCACCGCGTCCACTACAACCGTAAGTTCTGGTGAAATCCGCAACCACTATAGTAGTGGACTCCAGCACCACAGGGAGGCCCATTCTAATGAAGACAATGTCCTCCGCCCAATTCCATAACATTGAGGGGCCACTCAAAGAAAGGGACAGTCGAGCCGGAGCTGCAGACGGTTGTCTTCATCCTGTACTACAGATTATATTTTTGTATAGTACATTACTCAATGTAAGAACTAATTATCTAGCATAACGTTTCTAAACACCTTTCTTTGAGTGGTGCCCCTCAAGTGTTTATGGAATTGGGCGGAGGACATTTGGAAATTATAATTATAAAATTTCACCCAAAACTACAAAAGATTCCCATGCGCTACCTTATTCTCAATTAAAACTGTAAGGTTGTTTTGAGGGTGTGTATTTTGCCCCTTTTTATGAATCTATCTGTCACGCTCGTCATCACAATATTTAAGTATTATATTGTATGATAAAGGCCACCCCCACCCCATTGTGGCGAAAGACATCAAAAGGCATATGCCTCTTGCTACTATCTTTGGCACAATTCTGTATTTTGTGAAAAAAATTGTGATCAAATGATTTTATAAAGTAAGCAGCACCGGGTAGAACCTTCCCCCGGCCGGCCAGGAGTTGAGGTGTCGTAGCCGAAAAATATTTGAATTTCTTGATTATTTTCCGGACTTCTACGGAAGAAACTGGCATAGAAGCACTGAATAAATGCCCCCTCGATCTTTAACATGATGACTGACATGCAGGCTTTCCAGCACAATGGGGGAGCTAAAAGGATTAGGCAGGTTCCTGTCACACAGTTTATAAGAGCTATACCCTCCTACTGTATACTTTTGTATGGTAATGATCGGTGAGAAGATGAAGTCTCTCAATCTCATGTGATGGCTATTTGTAGCATTATGAAATTGTGGCAACACAGCAAGCAGAGAGCAGGGAAAAGGAACAATAAGTAAACAGTATGATGTCAGTCAAAATGGAAGTTGTGTATAAATAGAGATCTTCTTTCTGGGCTAAATTTGTAAATTATCTATGAGTAGGTTCTCAGCTGACCACATCCAATACTCAATATCACTGTTATTTAGCAGCAGATGAAGATAATGAACAGGAAGCCGACGCTCCTTTCTCTGTGTAGTGGCAGATCAGTTACTGCAAATGAGCTGCAATTCATTAAATGGGAGATGAGCTGCAGTGACTCGGGTTTTCACCACTACACAGAGAACATCCTTTTCCCGCTCTAGTCATTCTTTGTGTATTGATAACACTGACCCATGGTAGTTCTGGGTGTTGGACCCTATCAATCTGATACTGGTGACTTAGGTCTAATGGGATATTGTGTAACAATTATCCAAGAAGACATCTTTAAGACTTCAACTGTTTGGCAGTTTGGCATCAAACTGTTGTTCCAGGTCAATTCCGAATCAAAGGTTCAGCCGCTTGAAGGAGTGTGGAGCGGTCAGTGGTGTCCCAATAGGCTGGTGGGCAACACAGCCACCACAGCTAATACAGGAATCGTGTTCACAGTGCTAGGTGTGACTGTGATCACCACCCGCTCTGCTAGGAAGAGACCGCCAATACTGACTCCAAAGACAACTCCACCCCGTGACCCTATATCAGTCTAGGAAACACAGCATTAGAAATATTTTTTCAGTCTGATGCTTGTCTTTCTCAAAAAGTTGAAGGACCATCATAAAGAAACTGTCAAGTCCAGGCACTCAATTTCTTATTATTTATAATTCCACGCTACTAATCACACTCTTTCGTCACAGTTTCCTCAACTCTAATGAGGCACCTGCTAAAAGACCTAATGGAAGGCATGTTTTAACATATCACAAACATAACCTTTAATGGGTACTTGACAGACACTACAAATGAACTGTGGTTTTTCTTGTATATATTTAGTACTTTTATTTAAAGGAGACACAGCAAATCTCCGTGTCTCCTTGCTCCACAGCATACACTGCTCCCTGACCTATGAAAGGGTCTAGATAGAGTGTCTTGCCCTAGGATCAGATATATATGTATAGCTAGACCAGGACTGATGTACTACTATGTGCAGTCACCCTAATAGATATATTCTGAATGTTCCACGTAGACATTAGTTGTCTATATACATAATCAATTGTAAGTTTACAAACCTGTTGCTGATTTCCACAGAAACATATAACAAATGTATTACCCTTTTAAGTAGGGCGAGGAGAGTTGTATGAGGGGTGGGTATGAGATGAGGCATAGTAGGCCTTAAACAACCCTGTACCGAGGTAGGCCCCGCAATCCTCTGGCGTCGCAGTATGTGGTACCAGCCGCAGGTCAGACTCGCTCCCAGCCCTCCACCAAGTTAATGCCCAATGTTGCCGTCAGCTATATATAGTGCCCTGCCCGCGCACATCGTCCACGTTTCCTGGTCAGGTGGAACCCTTGTCAGAAACGGCGTTGGTCAGGGCGGAGTATTTTTGTCTGACACGTGCTGGTGCGGCTGGGACGCATCGGGAAAAGTAGTGGCGTCTGGGGACCGAATACCGAGGGCGGCCGCCGCCCTGAGGTTGCTAAAGTCCTCGGTCTCTACTACCTATAGGGCAGCATCTCCAGGCTAAGCAATCTGGAATGTGCACATTAAGGTGCTTGGGCCGTGCGGGTGTTTGCACTATATTTGCGTTTCCGCTCCAGCGTCTGGGGTAATGGAGAGTGAATCGCTGTGGATGCGGGTGGATGATCGTGGAGGCTAGCGATGGGGGTTTTTTTGTGCCGGGTCCTGGGCAGGGGGGCTGACTATAGCTGACAAGGGGAGGATCATGGTGGCACGGCCGGAGGTGAAGGGCTTGTTGCCACTGAGTGGGTGTTTTAGCATTCATATGCCTACGCATACTGGTGGTAGTTAACTGTCAGTGTGTAACCCCCCTGCTGAGCTGGTTTGGCAATGTTGCACCCAACAGTCCGGCGTTCGTCCGTGTTTCCTAAAAACCTCCAGACTTTCTGAGATCTGCCACTCGCACGCAAAGCCCTCGCCACGTGATCTTTCACTATTTGACACATTTTGGCGCTGATGCGCCAGCTCTGGCCCGCCCTCTCGTCTGGCCCCACCACTGCCTCTTCCAACCTGTTCTGGTCGAGGACTCTCCTCCGTCCTCAGGGGAAGCACCTTTGTTCACCCGGCCTCGTCAACCCAGCTTGGGTCCTGTCACCTCATCATCCCTCCGATGCCCAGTCTGCTGCTCCCCCCTCGACTTCCTGCCCTACACCAACTTCACCACTGTCTGACAACCGTGTCCCTCATCGTCCGACACCTCTTACACACCTACTTCCTTCCACTACGTGAATAATGTCATCATCACCCACAGACTGCGACTGGGGTGGAAAACCTGGGCAATCGGAAAATAGCTCAGCAGGCACAGGACAAGTGGTTTTTACGGTGGGAAGGGCCATGAAACAGTTCCTCAGAGTATGGGCCCGGTTCACAAATGCCAAATTTGGTTGGATGGTAGACTGGGGTGAGGAGGGCTGAGGTGGAGGGGCTGGAGGAGTCCGATTTCCGGTGACCTGGGTGGAGACCCTCTGCGGGGAGACTGACTGGTGGACAATGGCTAGAATCATTGTCCTCATCCACGACAATCACCCACCTCTTGCACTGTTCTTGCCTCAACAATGTCTACCACAGTCCCGTAACTGGAGACATGATTACCTAGGGAGTGTACCTCTGGCGGTCGTTTCCTCCCCCGGTTCCCCATCCAGCAGGTGGTGTCTCCCCCGCCCAGTACCACGTCCTCTGCCCCTGCATTATTGGACGCACCCCGTCCACCTCGTCCTCTCCCCTAGCCTCGGGTTAACATTTTTTAAAATGAAGTATAACTTAATTTTTTTTAACTTTTTATTGGTGTTTTGTGTTTTTTTTTGTGTTTTTTGAGTTTTTTAAAAACACACAATTCTATCCTATAGCATGGCTATTTCTAGCCAAGTAATGACAGCACACTACTATGCCAGATAGATTACACTGATTTATTAAACAAAATAACGTAAATAAAAAAGGAAAATGGCAAACTGTGCCTAATTGAATCCAACCCCTACAAAATTTTCCCACTCACTACTCGGTTGGTCTTTGGCAATGTATATTGTGCGTCCACTAAGCGCAAAACACACGGTCGCAAGTCTTCACTAAAATTTGCTCACATTGGCAGTAGAATGCACTGCAAGCATTACAGCCCCAAGCAGATTCAACCATAATCAAATATATAACGCTACTGTAGGCGCAAGGTAAGCCGTTTGGGATTCTCCTATGGCTTCTTTCTAGCCAATATGAAAGCACACTAATATGCCAGATGAAGATGACCGAGTATTAAACAAAAATAAACGTAAAATAAAAGGAACAATGGCAGACTGTGCCTATTGAAATCCAACCCCTACTAATATTTCCCACTTCGGTCTTTGCAATGGATATGTGCTCACTAAGCGCAAAACCCACTGTCGGCAAGTCCTCACTAACAAAAGTTGCTCCAATTGGCCTAGTAGATGCACTGCAGCAAGTACCGCCACCCCAGAGCTCAACCAGAAATCAAATAATACGCTCCTGTAGGCGTAAGCCGTTTGGATTCCCTTAGGCTATTTTCTACCAGTATACAAGCACACTCATATGCCCAGATGAGAGACACTGAGTTATTAAACAAAATAAACTAAAATAAAAAAGGACAAATGGCAGCCTGTGGCCTGATTGAAATCCAACCCCTAATAAATTTCCCACTTCGTCTTTGCAATGGATATGAGTGCGTCACTAAAGCGCAACACAGCGTGGTCGCAAGTCCCATCACGAACTGCTCACAAATTGGCTAGTAGATGCACTGCATGCAAGTACATCCACCCGCCGACTACCAGAAATCAATATATAACGCTACTGTAGGCGCAATTACGGCCGTTGGGGATTCTCCTATGGCTATTTTCTAGCCAAGTAATGAAGCACACTAATATGTCCAGAATGAAGATGACAATGAGTTATTAAACAAAATAAACTAAAATAAAAAGGGACAAATGGCAGAACTGTGCCTATTGAAATCCAACCCCTAAAAAAAAAAAAAGAAGAAAAAAAAACTAACTTTTTTCCCCCTTCGTCTTTGCATGATATGTTGCGTCACTAAGCGCAAAACACAGCGGGTCGCAAGTCTCACTACACTTTGCGTCACACTTGGGCTAGTGATGCAACGTGCACAGTAGCAGCCACCATCAGATCACCAAAAATCAAATATATACGCCTACTGATAGCGCAAGAAAAATCACAGTTTGGATATTCTCCTATGGCTTATTTTCCTAGCCAGTATAAAGCAACTAATATCCAATAGAATGACACTAGTTATTAACTAACAAACCGTCAACATAAAAAAGTACAATAGTGCAGACTGTATCCTAATTGGAATCCAACCCCATCTAATTTTCCCGCGTTTGTGTTTGAAGGTGGATATATGTACCACTAAGAGCTAAAAACCAAGCGCAATAGCCAGTCCCGCGCTAATGTCGCTCACACGAATGGAACTAGATGCAATAAAAAAAAAAAAAGTAGAACGATTAATTGTAGACCCTAAATGGGCTGTTGGGTTCGGTTGGAGATATCCACTATTCCTCCTGCCTAGCAGATAAAGCCTGATAACACAGCCTCTAAGTTATAAATTCCGCTTTCCCTGCCAGCAGCAACGCTCTCCTCCCTAGTCGGCATCCAGTACACAGAATGCATCCGAGCAGCGCGGCAATGCGGCTAGTCTAGACTCCAGGGCACCTGATCTGGCCGCCACCACTCTAATCCACTGACGTGCTTAAGTGGTAACCTCCTACTTCATCTGGGGAGTAGCAGATCTCCTGCTTGTTGATCTGCGCTCTGTTCTGCCGCCCAAAAGCACAACGGCGGAGTCTGCATTTTCTCGAGCGGATGCTATCGGAATATATCGTCCCGAGCAACGAGCATGTTTCGAGTACGCTATGGCTCGAGCCGCAGCGAGCTCAAGCTCGGACGAGCATGTTCCCTCACCGCATTCATCCTAGATATGATATAAATAATAGAGAGCTAGCATGACCTTACATGGATAGTGTTGATGTGAAGGCTCGTGTGTGGATAACGCAGCTATAGGCACTGGGGCGACAGACTTGCGCCACTGGGAAATGTGGCGCAACCGCGCCAAAAGGTGGCTGGAAGACGAGTGCGCGGGGAAGATCAGAACGGGGCTGTTTGTCACATGCACATCGGCACCCCTCAATGAGGGAGCCGAAGAGAGTATGCATGCGCACATGAACTAACAATGCAACGGACAACTAGTACAAAGCACCTGAGGATGATGGTGGCATCACAATGGGGATTATGAGCAACACATTAAACATGACTGAAGCTGTATGCTTTGTAGCAATAGATGTAGATAATGATGTTAATGTTTATTGCTAGAAGCATTTAGCTTCAGGAAGTTGTGGGGATGTTATGAGCTAGTAGAAAGCTGGGTAAGAGGACGGTTTTTGTGTAGTTATTGTCCTATGTCGGTGGCCAGCTGGAGCCGATGAATATGTACTCAGATTTAATTGTTGTGAGAAAAGGTGGTTTAGTAATGGTGATGATTGGAATGTCCCATTCCTCCCACTTTTATGGGAATAAAGAATGTTTGCAGCTATCAGATACTGTTTTGAGGAAAAGTGTTTGTTAATTTTGTATTCACTCTATGTACCTTATGGATTGGGTATATTAATTATTCTCATCACTGATATGTCTTGTCACTATGTCCTGATTCACCTAACAAGATTACTCCAAGAGGTAGTAGACCCGTAGAGACCTGCAAATCCTGCATTCAACAATGAAATGAGTTGCAGCAGTATTTCAAGTATAAAATGTTGTACAAAATGAATCAGATTCAAAAAATACAGGGAAAATTTAGTTTATTTTCATAATTTATATTCATTTATTTAACAATTTTGAATTTTTAAAACCAGTAACCACAGACAACGCCTACAACATAGGTCGATTATAAGTTATATAATTAATTTATAGGATAACAACATATCCCCAGCATTGTATAGAGATTCACCATCACTACAATCTGGCCCTGTCCATACTAAAGACTTGTGGTTCAAATTTCATCTAGAGCCATCGTCTGGTGGTTTCATTCTTTTCTCATTATACAATTAACAAAATGACCATTTTAGTCAATATTGTTGTAAATACAGTTTGCCCCTGAGGTGGTATTTCACCGCGCCACTACAACCGTAAGTTCTGGTGAAATCAGCACCCACCATAGAGTAGTGGACTCCAAGCACACAGGGAGTTGCCCTTCTAATGAAGCCATTTCCTCCGCCCAATTCCATAACATTGAGGGGCCACTCAAAGAAAGGGACAGTCGAGCCGGAGCTGCAGACGGTTGTCTTCATCCTGTACTACATATTATATTTTGGTCTAGTCCACTACACAAAGTAAAAATGTATAATTTAGCAAAATGTTCTTAAATCTGGGAGCACATCTAATTCAATAAACCTTTTTAGTCAAATATTGTTGTAAATACAGTTCGCCCCTAAGGTGCTATTTCACCGTGTCCACTACAACCGTTAGGTTGTGGTCACACGTTCCGCTAGCGTTATGTTCATAATGAGACGTTAGCACACAAGGGACTGGCCTTGGCTCAATCGCACATGAGTTTCTAGGGAACGCATACGATTGTTAACCAGGCCCGGGTGTTTTGTATTGTTCAAATGCAAGACACCGGGGTATGGTTATCGATCGCATGCAATTCCAACGAAAAGCATATACAATTGGGCCTTGATTGTGGGCTAGCGCTGAATTATGAACGAAACATAATTCGGAACGTGTGACCGCAGCCTAAGTTCTGGTGAAATCCCCAACCACTATAGTAGTGGACTCCAGCACCACAGGGAGGCCCATTCTAATGAAGACAATGTCCTCCGCCCAATTCCATAACATTGAGGGGCCACTCAAAGAAAGGGACAGTCGAGCCGGAGCTGCAGACGGTTGTCTTCATCCTGTACTACATAGAAGTCGAGCCCGGAGCTGCAGACGGTTTCTCATCCTGTACTACATATTACATTTTGGTCTAGTCCACTACACAAAGTAATTTATAATTTAGGCAAAATGTTCTTAAATCTGGGAGCACATTCTAATTCAATAAACCTTTTTAGTCAATATTGTTGTAAATACAGTTCGCCCCTAAGGTGCTATTTCACCTGTCCACTACAACCGTTAGTCGTGGTCACACGTTCCGCTAGCGTTTTCATAATGAGACGTTAGCACACAGGGACTGGCCTTGGCTCAATCGCACATAGTTTCTAGGGAACGCATACGATTGTTAACCAGGCCCGGTGTTTTGTATTGTTCAAATGCAAACACCGGGTATGGTTATCGATCGCAGCATTTCCCACGAAAAGCATATACGATTGGCCACGATTGTGGGCTACGCCGAGTTATGACCAACATATTCGGAACGTGTGCCCGCAGCCTAAGTTCTGGTGAAATCCCCAACCACTATAGTAGTGGACTCCAGCACCACAGGGAGGCCCATTCTAATGAAGACAATGTCCTCCGCCCAATTCCATAACATTGAGGGGCCACTCAAAGAAAGGGACAGTCGAGCCGGAGCTGCAGACGGTTGTCTTCATCCTGTACTACATATTATATTTTGGTCTAGTCCACTACACAAAGTAAAAATGTATAATTTAGCAAATGTTCTTAAATCTGGGAGCACATCTAATTCAATAAAACCTTTTTAGTCAAATATTGTTGTAAATACAGTTCGCCCCTAAGGTGCTATTTCACCCGTGTCCACTACAACCGTTAGGGGGTCACACTTCTAGCTTAGGTTCATAATGAGACGTTAGCACACAAGGGACTGGCCTTGGCTCAATCGCACATGTTTCTAGGGAACTACATTGTTACCAGGCCCGGTGTTTTTGTATTTTTCAAATGCAAACACCGGGGTATGGTTATCGATCGCAGCATTTCCCAAAGCATATACTATGGGCCACGATTGTGGGCTACCGCCGATTATGAACAAACATAATCGGAACGTGACCGCAGCCTAAGTTCTGGTGAAATCCCCAACCACATAGTAGTGGACTCCAGCACCACAGGGAGGCCCATTCTAATGAAGACAATGTCCTCCCCCCAATTCCATAACATTGAGGGGCCACTCAAAGAAAGGGCAGTCGAGCCGAGCTGCAGACGGTTGTCTTCATCCTGTACTACATATTATCATTTTGGTCTAGGAGGTACCTGGTACCGGTGCAGACCTCAATTTCTCGTGATCTGTGGGGATCTCATTACTGAGACCCCACCGATCAGCATGTTAAGGCCCTACCCTGAGATAGGGCTAACTTGCTTGATTGTGAAAAACCCCTTTAACGAAAGAAATGTCCTTAATTTGATATTTTTATCACTAATGCTTCAACGGAAAAGCTTCATATTAAAATACTGGTTAGCATTTGAAGATTATGAGTAATAGTCACAATCACCTAGAACCAACCAATCAGAAGAAGATTATGCAGGCCAATTCTACTGATATTGACCAATGAGGAGCCGGTATAATGAAAGTCACCATACCCCTGAACTAAAAAATCAGGAGTCAAGATAGGAGCCAGCCCCGCCCACTGGGTATAAAAGCCAGTGCACACAAGCAGCGGTTCAAGTCCAGCCAGTGGTGTTAAAGCTTGAAGACCCGATGACCTGATGACCCGAAGTCCAGAAGATGTCAGTGGAGCAACAGAAAGGGACAGAGAAGACATCAGCTTAAAAAGCAAAAAAATACTTCAGACTCAGAGGTCAGTGATAAATTTTTTGTCTTTGTAAAGAAGCTTTCTGTTCTTAGGAAGGCCATTAGAAGGGGGATATAGTGAGGAACCACTGCTGCTACATATGTGGACAGGACACAGCTCAGGTGCTACTGCGTGGTGGAGAGATAATGGGTGTAAGAAAGCAGTTCTTTTGACCATAGGTGTTGATAGGGTAGGGTAATGTCTGGTGTCGTATGGCCGTTGGTTAGCTGTACAATCCCGGTTTTTAAAGCCGACCATAGGACTGGGCTTTTTGAAGGTACCAGACTACAAAACTTAACATAAATGACTGTATTTTGAGTTATTTCACCACTAAATGCTTCACTGACAAGCTTGATATAGAAAATAACCGTGTCAGCAGAAATATCCCCTCTGGAGTCAATGGGGGGCGGATTTATCAAAAGTTTCTAGAACTGTTTAGTTGCCTATGACAACCAATCGAAAATCAGCTTTCATTTCTTACAGCTTTTTATAAAATAAAATATTAGCCAATTCAACTGATGTTGCCCAGTCTGGAGCAAGATTATGAGGTCACAACACCTGGAACCAACCAATCAGACACAAGATTATGCAGCCACTGATATTGGCAGTGTGAAGAGCAAAATGATGATGAACAGTCACAATCACTTGGAACCCAACCAATGAGGAACAAGATAGAGCAAGTGAGATGCAGTGAGTATTTGATACTGACCTGTATGTTTAGGACATCTCTTGCTCATTGGTTACAAACTTCACATTACAGCAGCACTAGCAGCTCTATACAGACTACATCTCGACGTGACCCTGTACAGCACCTATAAAGGGAAAATTTGGTGCACTCTTCACCCATCTATAAAAGATTCTATGGAGAGTTTAGTGTAAAACAGTTCAGGTGGGATGTTCCAGTTGCAGTCCAGGCAATTGTTTAGTGGGAAATTGTGAGTAGTGTAAATGGTGGGAGGTAATGGTAATGCTCATGTAGTAATAATACCTTCTAAGGCTACATTACACATGAACGTATGGGGGACGTATATACGGTGTGTAATATAAGTCCCCCATACACTGTTATGGGCTCATGGCCCTTTAACGGGGATGGTACAAGTGCGCACACGTGCGGCACCGTACCGCTCCGTAGCCCGAGGAATGATATTAACATGTCCTATTTTTAAGTAATATGCGCCTGTGCGCTGTATATTCCTATGGAGAGGAACAGGGGTGAGCGCGTCATCCCTGCTCCTCTCCGACCAGCGCCGATGTAGTAAGGACGAGCATACATCGTGGTGATGTGAGCCCTTAGGATTGTATTTCACACAAACGTCCTGGTGACCCATTCCCTCTCCATTAGCAATGCATGGCTATGAGCTGACACTGGGAAAGATGGCGACATGTCCTTATTTTCCTGTGTATGGAAACAGTGCGGTGCTGCCAAGTGTTGGGGGGGGTTTGCCCAAAACGCATATATGTTTCCCATGAAACGCAAAAGTGTTAGATCTTATAATTATTCACAGATATTTGCCGTTGCCCTGTGCTACAATATGCTGTAAAGTATGAAAGAAGAGTTTCACGAATCTCCCATGTGAGAAAGCTACTTACTATCACTGAAAACCATACATGATCTTCTAGACTACACTCATCGCTGAAGACCTGCCTACATCTTCAGAGTCCCTTCATCAATGAAGACCTTGCCTGCACAAGACCTTCAAGATCCCTTCATCACAGAAGTCCTGCACAAAGACATTCAAGACTCCCACATCACTGAAAGACCTACCTGCACAAGACCTTCAAGACTCCCCCCATACTGAAACCTGCAAACCTCTCAACTCTCTTCTACACTCTTGAAGTCGGACTCATGAGCCTCTGCAATGGACACAAAGGAAAAGAAGGACTCAAATTGTGCAGTAATGCTTCTCCACTCAATGGTGATGAAAGCAAAAGACATAAGTATTATTAGAGATTACCCTACTTAATTATGCCCTTTTAGCAAGGTGTCCTAGCTGCTGGTTGTGCCACTCCTCCTGAGAATGATCTGAAACCCATATTCATCAGAACCACAGTGTGTGGCATTTAAAAGGTGGGATATGCCTCACCGTGCTTTAGTTAGTTCCCTGACAAGTTTACAGTTTCCCTTCTCCTTTTCACCTCACATCAACATTCACTAGATGATGGTGTCGCGTTAGAAAAAAAAGATGGAAAAGAAGGAAAGGCAGAGATAGTGGGCTTCAGGTATTAGGATGGAGGTGCAGAGCTCTTGCACCTGAGAATCGCTCTATATATTGTGTTTTGTGAAGATTACCTGGTGGATCTGTGTACATGTGCAATGGTTTATTTGACAAAATTCTTACATAGCAGATAAATAAATTGTTATTTTGTTGTTTCATGAGTTTTTTAAAGAAGTTTTCCAAATCTGAACATTAATAACCTTACATATGATGATAGGCCATCAATGTCTACTTGTTGGGGGTCAAAAACAATATCACTGCACTGATAGTGCCGGACCCCAAAAAATTGCCTTTATTACCAACAAAAAAAGGTCATCAATGTTTATTTCAGGAAATACATCTTAGAGGGGGACATAAACAAAAATTTAAGATGTATTTCAAAGATGACTAAAATGTTAATTTAGGTAAGTCCACATGATTTAGAAACGTTATGATAGATAATTAGTTCTTACATTGGTAATGTACTATACAAATATAATCTGTAGTACAGGATGAGACAACGTCTGCAGCTCCGGCTCGACTGCCTTTCTTGAGTGGCCCCTCAAGGTTGGAATTGGGCGGAGGACATTGTCTTCATTAGAATGGGCCTCCCTGTGGTGCTGGAGTCCACTACTTAGTGGTTGGGGATTTCACCAGAACTTAGGCTTGCGGTCACACGTTCAGATTGTTTGTTCATAATCGGCCTAGTGCCACAATCAAGGCCCAATTGTATATGCTTTTCGGGAAATGCTGCGATCGATAACCATCCCCGGTGTTTGCATTTGAACAATACAAAACTCCGGGCCTGGTTAACATCGTACTGTGTTCCCTGAAACATGTGAGATTGAGCCAAGGCCATCCCTGTGTGCTAACGTTGATATGAACATAACCTATGAGGAGTGTGACCGCGCCTAACGGTTGTAGTGGACGCAGGTGAAATAGCACTTAGGGCGAACTGTATTTACAACAATATTGACTAAAAAGGTTATTGAATTAGATGTGTCCCAGATTAGAAACATTTTGCTAAATTATAATTTTTACTTGTGTATAGGACTAGACAAAATATAATATGTAGTACAGGATGAGACAACGTTGCAGCTCCGGCTCGACTGCCCCTTCTTTGAGTGGCCCCTCAATGTTATGGAATTGGGCGGAGGACATTGTCTTCATTAGAATGGGCCTCCCTGTGGTGCTGGAGTCCACTACTATAGTGGTTGGGGATATTCACCAGAACTTAGGCTGCGGTCACACGTTCCGATTATGTTGTTCATAATTCGGCGCTAGCCCACAATCGTGGCCCCATCGTATATGCTTTTCTGGGAAATGCTGCGATCGAACAACCACCGGAGGTGTTGCATTTGAACAATACAAAACACCGGGGCCTGGTAACAATCGTATGCGTTCCCTAGAAACTCATGTGCGATTGAGCCAAGGCCAGTCCCTGTGTGCTAAGTCTCATTGAGAACAAAACGTAGCGGAATGTGTGACCACGACAACGGTTGTAGTGGACGACGGTGAAATAGCACCTTAGGGGCGAACTGTATTACACAATATATGACTAAAAAGTGTTATTGAATTAGATGTGTCCCAGATTTAAGAACATTTTGCTAAATATATAATTTTACATTGTGTAATGGACTAGACCAAATTAATATGTAGTGACAGGATTGAAGACAACCGTCTGCAGCTCCGGCTGACTGCCCTTTCTTTGAGTGGCCCCTCAATGTTATGGAATTGGGCGGAGGACATTGTCTTCATTAGAATGGGCCTCCCTGTGGTGTGGAGTCCACTACATAGTGGTTGGGGATTTCACCAGAACTTAGGCTGCGCACACGTTCCGTTATGTTGGTTCATAATCGGCAGCTAGGCCCACAATGGCCCAATCGTATTGCTTTTCTGGGAAATGGCATCGATCGATACCATACCCCGGTGTTTGCATTTGAACAATACAAAACACCCGGGCGCCTGGTTAAACAGCTGTATGGTTCCCTGGAGAAACTCAGTGCGATTGAGCCAGGCCAGTCCATCCTGTACTACATATTATATTTTGGTCTAGTCCACTACACAAAGTAAAAATTTATAATTTAGCAAAATGTTCTTAAATCTGGGAGCACATCTAATTCAATAAACCTTTTTAGTCAAATATTGTTGTAAATACAGTTCGCCCCTAAGGTGCTATTTCACCGTGTCCACTACAACCGTTAGGTCGTGGTCACACGTTCCGCTAGCGTTATGTTCATAATGAGACGTTAACACACAAGGGACTGGCCTTGGCTCAATCGCACATGAGTTTCTAGGGAATGCATACGATTGTTAACCAGGCCCGGGTGTTTTGTATTGTTCAAATGCAAGACACCGGGGTATGGTTATCGATCGCATGCATTTCCCACAAAAAACATATACGATTGGGCCATGATTGTGTGCTAGCGCCGAATTATGAACGAAACATAATTCGGAACGTGTGACCGCAGCCTAAGTTCTGGTGAAATCCCCAACCACTATAGTAGTGGACTCCAGCACCACAGGGAGGCCCATTCTAATGAAGACAATGTCCTCCGCCCAATTCCATAACATTGAGGGGCCACTCAAAGAAAGGGGCAGTCGAGCCG
Organism: Engystomops pustulosus; assembly: GCA_019512145.1. Classification (NCBI taxonomy): domain Eukaryota; kingdom Metazoa; phylum Chordata; class Amphibia; order Anura; family Leptodactylidae; genus Engystomops; species Engystomops pustulosus. The sequence continues at coordinate 136,082,255 of CM033644.1, forward strand.
GAGCCTGCAGACGGTTGTCTTCATCCTGTACTACAGATTATATTTTTGTATAGTGCATTACTCAATGTAAGAACTAATTATCTAGCATAACGTTTCTAAACATGTGGACTTAACTAAATTAACATTTTAGTCATCTTTGTAAATACATCTTAAATTTTTGGTTTAGTCCCCTCTAAGATGTATTTCCTGAAATAAACATTGATGACCTTTTTTTGTTGGAATAAAGGCAATTTTTTGGGGTCCGGCACTATCAGTGCAGTGATATGTTTTTGACCCCCAACAAGTAGACATTGATGGCCTATTCATCATATGTAAGGTTATTAATGTTCAGATTTGGAAAACTTCTTTAAAAACTCATGAAAACACCAAAAATAACAATTTATCTGCTATGTAAGAATGTTGTCAAATAAAACCATTGCACATGTACCAGATCCACCAGGTAATCTACAAAACTAACAATATATAGAGCGATTCTCAGGTGCAAGAGCTCTGCCACCTCCATCCTGAATACACCTGAAGCCCAACTCTCTTTGGCCTTTCCCTGCTTTTCCATCTTTTTTTTCTAACCAGACACCATCATCTAGTGAATGTTGATGTGAGGTGAAAAAGGAGAAGGGAAACTGTAAAACTTTGTCAGGGAAATAACTAAAGCACAGTGTAGGCATATCCCACTTTTAAATGCCACACACTGTGGTTCTGATGAATATGGGTTTCAGATCATTCTCAAGGAGGAGATGGCACAACCAGCAGCTGAGGACACCTTGCTAAAAGGGCATAATTTAAGTAGGGTAATCTCTAATAAATACTTATGTCTTTTGCTTTCATCACCATTGAGTGGAGAAGCATTACTGCACAATTTGAGTCCTTCGTTTCCTTTGTGTCCATTGCAGAGGCTCATGAGTCCGACTTCAAGAGTGTAGAGAGGTTTGAGAGGTTTGCAGGTCTTCAGTGATGGGGGGAGTCTTGAAGGTCTTGTGCAGGTAGGTCTTCAGTGATGTGGGTAGTCTTGAAGGTCTTTGTGCAGGACTTCTGTGATGAAGGGAGTCTTGAAGGTCTTGTGCAGGGCAGGTCTTCAGTGATGAAGGGACTCTTGAAGATGTAGTGCAGGTCTTCAGCGATGAGTGTAGTCTAGAAGATCATGTATGGTTTCAGTGATATAAGTAGCTTTCTTCACATGGGAGGATTCTGGAAACTCTTCTTTCATACTTTACAGCATATTGTAGCACAGGGCAACGGCAAATATCTGTGAATGAATTATAAGATCTAAACTTTTGCGTTTCATGGGAAACATATATGCGTTTTGGGCAAACCCCCTCCAACACTTGCAGCACCGCACTGTTCCATACACAGGAAAAAGAAAGGACATGTCCCATCTTTCCCAGTGTTACAGCTCATAAGCCATGCATTGCTATGGAGAGGGAAGGGGTCACCGGACGTTTGTGTAAATACATCCTAAGGCTACATTCACACGATGTATGCTCGCCGTACTACATCGGCGCTGCGGAGAGGAGCAGGGGATGAGCGCAGCTCACCCCTGTTCCTCTCCATAGGAATATACAGCGCACGGCGCCATATTACGTAAAAAGATAGGACATGTAATATCATTCTACGGGCTACGGAGCGGTACGGTGCTGCACGTGTGCTGCACTGTACCACTCCCGTAAAGGGCCATGAGCCCATAACAGTGTATGGGGGACGTATATATACACCGTATATACGTCCCCCATACGTTCATGTGAATGTAGCCTTAGAAGGTATTATTACTACATGAGCATTACCATTACCTCCCACCATTTACACTCACAATTTCCCACTAATTGCTGGACTGCAACTGGACATCCCACCTGAGACTGTTTTACACTAAACTCTCCATAGATCTTTATAGATGGGTGAAAGAGTGCACCAAATTTCCCTTTATAGGTGCTGTACAGGGTCACGTCGAGATGAGTCTGTATAGCTGCTAGTGCTGCTGTAATGTGGAAGTTGTAACCAATGAGCAAAGATGTCCTAACATACAGGTCAGTATCAAAATACTCACTGCATCTCACTGCTCTATCTTGTTCCTCATTGGTTGGTTCCAAGTGATTGTGACTTCATCATTTTGCTCTTCACTGGCCAATATCAGTGGCTGCATAATCTTGTGTCTGATTGGTTGGTTCCAGGTGCTTGTGACCTCATAATCTTGCTCCAGACTGGGCAACATCAGTTGAATTTGGCTAATATTTTATTTTATAAAAAGCTGTAAGAAAATGAAAACTGAGTTCTGATTGGTTGTCATAGGCAACTAGAACAGTTCTAGAACACTTTTGATAAATCTCCCCCATTGACTACAGAGGGGATATGTCTGCTGCACGGTTATTTTCTATATCAAGCTTGTCAGTGAAGCATTTAGTGGTAAATAACATCAAAATACAGTCATTTATGTTAAGGTTTGTAGTCTGGTACCTTCAAAAGCCCAGTCCTATGTCGGCTTTACCGGGATTGTACAGCTAACCAACAGGCCATACAGACACCAGGACATTATCCCTACCCTATCAACACCTATGGCAAAGAGACTGCGTTCTTACCCATTTCTCCACCAGTAGCAGCTGAGCTGTGTCCTGTCCCACATATGTAGCAGCAGTGTCCCACTATAATCCCTCCTTCTAATGGCTTCCTAAGAACAGAAAAAGCTTCTTTACAAAGACAAAAAATTATCACTGACCTCTGAGTCTGAAGTATTTTTGCTTTTTAGCTGATGTCTTCTCTGTCCCTTTCTGTTGCTCCACTAGACATCTTCTGGACTTCGGGTCATCAGGTCATCGGGTCTTCAAGCTTTAACACCACTGGCTGGACTGAACCTGCTGCTTGTGTGCACTGGCTTTTATACCCAGTGGGCGGGGCTGCTCTATCTTGCTCCTGATTGGTTAGTTCAAGGGGATTGTGACTTCATTATCCGGCTCCTCATTGGTCAATATCAGTAGAATGTGGCTGCATAATCTTGCTTCTGATTGGTTGGTTCTAGGTGATTATGACTTCATAATCTTCAAATGCTACCAGTTATTTTAATATGAAGCTTTTCAGTGAAGCATTTAGTGATAAAAAATATCAAAATAAAGGCATTTCTGTTAAAGGGGTTTTCACATCAAGCAAGTTAGGCCCTATCTTCAGGATAGGGCCTAACATGCTGATCGGTGGTGGTCTCAGTAATGAGATCCCCACAGATCACGAGAATGGAGGTCTGACAGGGTCCCAGGTACCTCCAACAGACGGCCGCGCATGTCATGCGGCCGATAATGGACCTGTTCCCAGGGGTTTGCGTGTTTATAAAGAACCAGCACAATATAAAGATGACCCATTATTCATCGAGGAGTGGAGAAAACTGCATCTACGACATTCCATTGATGTCATGCAATTGGTGTTAGCCAGGAATAGAAAAGAATACGAGGTGGTTACCACTGAGCTTTGCAAGGCTAAAATTTAATTTAGATCATGCCTTTCAGATAGCCAATCTCAGGTGTTCTTTAAAAAGTTAAAGAAAAAATTGTTGCTGACCCAGATGGAAGTGAAAAACAGAAAGACAGACAGATTCTTGCGGGATAAACAAGACTTTGATGAACGCCACATCTCTGATTGGCAAGCACAGAATGGCCTTAATAATAAAAGGAAAGGAGAAGGACGCAAGAGATCAGCTAAGAGAAAGACCAATACAGACTTTTGGACGAGCCTTTCGGACGAGGCGGGAGCCAACGCTAAAGAAGTTTCCAGCACTTCTGAAGCTCCAGCCCCTTTAGAAAACGCACACGGTGGGGCAGGTCAAGGAGGTCGAAGAAGAAAATGAAGTATGAAACGGAAGCAGGTTTCCTGGTGGTAGGAAACGCAGGGGACATGTGTACTAATCGAACTGTGGTCAACCTTACTAATACTCCCCTTGACGCTGATGTATTGTCTTTACTGGCAAAAGGCTTGAATTATGCTATGTCCAGTACGTTTCATCTCACGAACTTTGAAATAGACATGTTTAAAGCATCACGTAAATTGAATTTGCACAGATTTTTTCATGATAAACGTATACCCAATAGAGAGCGGAGATCTGGGGAAATCCTGAGTACCATAGGTTATCTGGGTTTCAGTCCTCCAACTACCATCTATGGGGTTTGATGCAGGATACTGAAGTTACCAATGCCGATAATGTTCTAGTTTCGGTTGAGGATTTCAGGGGGGGAGGCCATTTTCCTCACAACTCATTGGCTTGGGTGACGCTTTACATTTATACACAATTTGGCGTTGGCTGATTTCATGTTATTGCTAATTTTGGGTATTGCTGACTTGCAGTCAGAGCTACTTTTGGCACTTTATCTGCACTTTGTCCATATCGTCATATAGCCATATTGTTAGGCAGTGATGAGAAGAACACACTGGGGCTCATTTACTAAGGGTCCGCGGGACCGCAAGTCTGTTGGGCTTCCCAAATTTTTCCGATGTGCGCCGAATTGCACTGGATTCTTGGCGCATCTGCGCCGGCATGCATGCGACAGAAATCGGGGGGCGTGGCCGTCAGGCAACCCGACTGACAAACCGCAGAATTTAAAAAAAGAATTGTGTCGCAAGACACGCACTCACATACAAGGAAGGAGCAGGTGAACTCCGGTGGACCTCGGCGCAGAAGCGACGGATGCAGGAACTCGGGCGCACAAGCTTGACCCGACTCGTCGGACAACGCACCGCAGGATCGCGACTGGACCGGGTAAGTAAATCTGCAACACTGTGTTATTTCCACAGTGAGTCTGAGGGGCACACAGGGGTGTGCCGTGTGTTTAGGTGTTTTTAATGTATACCAATAAAATTCTTTGATTGTATCTGCTTTGCATTGTATTTGGTACATGCCACTGGCCTGGTTGTTTTTGTTTGATATATGTTAATTCCAGTATACTTACCACTAGTATATAGTCATTAGTGAGATGCTATCATCAGTTACAGATTCCTCAAGGCGCACAGTGACTTAATAATAAAACCGGCCAACAAGGGTGGGAATGTTTAGACCGTAACCCTACTGAAAATTTTCAGCACGTTTACAGACACTATTGAGACATAGGGGCTTATTTACTAAGGGTCACGTGTCCGTATTTCCATCGGGTTTTCCAAAGTTTTTGGGAATCACGCCACTGGGACTGGTATTTAGCAGGCGATTGTGTTGCACACAATCGGATTTAGTCGCAATCGCGCCGGCTTTCATGTGTTTTTGTGTTCATGAGACACAAAACGGGGGGCGGGCCGCTGGACGATCTGACAGATTTGGAAGATCCGACGATCGGACAAACCATGGGATTTAACTTAAAAATTGTGTCGAAAGCCATGCATTAACATACACCGTGAGGAAGATGGTGGACCTGATCGGGCAAGCGACACATTCAGCAAATCGAGCACACAATCTTTTTAAATCCCGCCACACTGCATTATTTTCAGAAGAATGCACTTCAGGTGAACTTCTATGCCGGGTAAGTAAATGTGCCCATTAATGTTGAGAATGGTATTCTCTCAAAAAAGATAGCTGAACGCCTTTTTCCAAAAAGCCCCACATACCCTGTCTGGTATTTTCTCCCAAAAATACTTAAAACCCTCCATAACCCACCGGCCGCCCAATTGTGGCCGGCATGGGCTCAATCACAGAACCCATTTCCCAATACATAGATTGGCTTTTATGTCCCCTGTTGGCTGATAATCCATCTTACTTAAAAGACACCACCTCTTTTTTAATGGCCATTAAGGACTTGACATGGCAAGACAGCTTTCACCTCATCTCCATAGATGTAGAGAGTCTGTACTCCCGCAGTCCCCAGAATCTTGGTGTGGACGCTGTCCACCTAGTTCTGGAGAATGCTGGGAGTGACACGTGGTACATCTCCTTTGTTTGTGATGCCCTTGAATTCATTCTTTCTCATAATGCGTTTATGTTTGGGGATAAGTGGTATGCACAGAAAGTGGGCACGGCGGTGGGTATTCCAACATTTTTCTGCTAATTTGAATCCCGTTATGTCCACTCTCTGTACAACACATTCGCCAAACATAACCGCATGTTTTTACGTTATGTGGATAATATTTTTATAGTTTGGGATGGCTCTCAAGATGAGTTTGCTCAATTAGTTAATCATTTAAACACCTCCAACTATATGAACATGGGATTTCTTGAATGTACTAGTAAAGGTGAGAGATGGGTTGTTAGCCACAGAAAGATATAGAAAAGCTGCATCATGCATCATGAAAGTTTCCACCCCACACATGTTAAATCTAGTGTCCTCTTTAGCCAGTTCTTACGTCTAAAAAGGTTAAATAGTGATACTACAGGATTCCACCAACAAGCTAATGAACTGGCTGTGCGCTTTATAGAACGTGGCTACCCCACTAGCACCATACAAGCTGCCCTTGAGAAAGCCGTTGCTATTCCTTGATGGAGTTTATTCTCTAAAGACAGGTCTCACAAGAAAGGAAATGAAATGAGATTTGTTTTTTCTTTTGATTTTAGCTCTAATGAGAATGTTATCCGTAGAGCAATTAACAAACATTGGAATATCCTCCACCAGGATCCAAAACTGACTGACCTCGTATCCTGTAGACCCCTGGTTAGTTTCAAACGTTGCCCCACTTTAAAAACTGAGCTTGTCCGGAGTAGATACTCTGTCCCTAGACAAAATTGGCTCAATGATGGTATTCCCAATGGAAACCATAAATGTGGGCATTGCAACTTTTGTAAATATAATATGCAACTAAAACACTACAGATAGGAGGCACCAAAGTGGATGTCAGGGATTTTATTAATTGCAGGACCACTTCCGTAGTCTATGTCCTCTTTTGCCCCTGTAATAGGTTGTATATTGGCAAGACAATCAGAAGTGTCTTTGTAGAGCACATTACAACGCATCATCCCAATGATCCTCCTCTGCTCCGCTCCTGTGGCATTGAAAGGATAAATAGGAATCCTAGGGGCGGTGATCGCCAGAAGGACCTTTTACGCCGCAAGGCCAAGTGGATCCTAAAATGTGATGCACTGGGCATCCTGGGATTAAATGATCGCAACAATCTTAGTGTGTTCCAGTAAACTTAAAATTTTAGATTTCGTCTTGATCTGCGAGTTTGTCATAATGAACTGTTGTTCCATTACCAAAATGTTTCTGGGTAATAATGGACTATTCTACATTTCCATTAATTATATTATAACTTGTCATCCGCGGTGTAGGTACTTTTACATGGTTTTTCTGTACCTAGACATTTGTCTTCATAATGTTAATGGTATTGTTGTTATGTTTCTATGATAACCCTCCCCCGGGCTGCGTTTAAATTGCGCATGCTCCAAGAAGGTGACGTCAGAGGCTCACTTCACAGCGTGAAACGGCCCATTTCCTGTACCTGCCCTTGCACTAATTAAAGTTTTGGAGTTCTGTATCGGTGAATGACGCATCTTTTCTTCGTACCTTCCATCACCGTGTTATATATTCATACATGTGGTGTATTAATTACAGCAATACTATTAGCATTGTAAAATTATGTTCATCTATATTTGATTGTTTCCTATTTATAATGGGGCACATTTACTAAGGTCCTTGTGCCAGTTTTCCGTCGGACTTTGAAAGTTCCTTTAGGTGCAAATGGCTTGCATAGGTAATTAAGAAGTGTCTGAGACACATTTGTATCCTTTTGGGGCGCAGCTGCTCTAGGCAACATGGAACACAAATTAGGGGGCGTTCCCGTGCTCAGTCGGACCATGCGCCAGATTTAACATGCAATGTCCGACATGAGCATGTGGAACGCCCCATATTAAAGGTGGGAACAAAAAAAAAAGAGGTGTACTCTGTCTGAGCATTCATGAAGAACGTGCACCAGAAATCCTGAATCTGGCGCCCTCTGCATACTAAACAAGTAACTGCATTTAGTGTAGTTTGCACTGCTGTTAGTAAATGTGCCCCATTGGGGTGATTTACTAATTCTGGTGCAAGCACGACTGTCAGCATGGGAGATCAGTCTCCGGAAAACACAGCTCAATGTATGAAAGTGGCGCACATCAATGAGATATGTGCAAAAATCTTACATGGACTGTGCCTTGATTTTGCTCTCTGACCATTTTTTTCCTGGTCTATTGTGCGCCAAAATCTGCGCCAAAAAATGCTGACAAAATACACATAAATGTAATGGATAATGTGGGAAAGCTAGGCCACGCCCACTTGCGACAAAAAAAAGACGGAGGAGTTGGGATAGTAGGAAACCTCTGTTCTTTCTGGCGCAAAATAAATGCAAAAAATCTGCAACAATTCTGTGCCAAAAAAAAAAGATCGCTGCATTTTTTAGCCGCAGAGACGATAATACATCTGCCCCATTGTGTGTGTATTTGTATGTGTAGCTTATACAGAGTGTAACAAAGAGATTGGGATGGTGGAATATCTTGTGAAATACACGTCGATCAAAAAACTAAAAATATATATGTGTCAAATGTTTAAAAAAAAATCTCTCCAATGGTACCAAACTTCTGGGGATGGAAAAGGCGGGAACTTAACATTGGATCTCCCATTTTTTATTGCAGATTTGGATTCCCAAGAAGAAATGACATTGAATTGATTTGCAATTCAAGTAATTTTCATTAACAGATGGCGCTATAATCACCCAAAATCAAAATGGATAAAAAAAATTTTGAAAATGGGGATATGTTGAGAAAAACACATGGAAAAAAAATCTGTGACGAATATTTCTTAAAAACCTATCCAATGATACTAAAGTTGATCCTGTATTTTTACCTCCTGGGGTGAGGTGAGGGAAACTGATTCTTTATGTAGAAACTACATTCACCGTAACCCAGGAACAACGATGTGAACGTAGTAGTTTTCTGTTTTCTTCGGGGGTTGGTGTAATGTGAGATGATTACGTGTAGACTAACACTAGGATGAAAGACTGGATGCAAATGAGCCTGGGGGATTTTTCTTGTTGCCTTCGGGTTTGGACCCGAATCCCCACCAGTAACATCCCCACCACCAGTAACACCACCTCCACCATTAACACCCCCACCACCAGTAACACCCCACCACCAGTAACACCACCTCCACCATTAACACCCCCACCACCAGTAACACCCCACCACCAGTAACACCACCTCCACCAGTAACACCTCCACCAGTAACACCACCACCAGTAACACCCCCACCCCCAGTAATACCACCTCCACCAGTAACACCTCCACCAGTAACACCCCCACCACCAGTAACACCCCCACCACCAGTACAGCCACCTTTTTTAATGGCCATTAAGGACTTGACATGGCAAGACAGCTTTCACCTAATCTCCATAGATGTAGAGAGTCTTTACTCCCGCAGTCCCCCGCCTTCTCACCTCATCTCCATAGATGTAGAGAGTCTGTACTCCCGCAGTCCCCCGCCTTCCCCTGGTCCTGCCTGCCTGCCTTCCCCTGGTCCTGCCTGCCTGCCTTCCCCTGGTCCTGCCTGCCCGCCTTCCCGCGGTCCCTACCTTGGCTTCCACCGTGGGCCTAGTCGCACCCGTGTGGCTAAGGTTGTTATCTCCCGCGGTGGTCAAGGGAGTCCACTTACTTAGTCCGAAGGGACTATTCCCCCTGAGACTGTGACAGTGATAACACTGCCAAGAAGAAGGAAGGGAAAAAAGTTCTTTGGT